>JXCR01083982.1:18063-63151 GCA_002079205.1 Phalaenopsis hybrid cultivar | reverse complement strand
GAAGATTAATAGATTGTAGATAATAAATCAAACAGTTAAGTTGAAATCATTAATCATGATATAATTCAACGCTAAATATTTGCCAAACAGTCATTCCCCTCTGCACATAATTAATTCATGAATTGACAAAATTTATCATTCATAATAAATCTAAGCAAGATAATCTAGAAATAATACCAAAATCATCCATAAAACTGCAGTTTAGGTGTTAGGCAAGTGAATACACTGGATTGAGTGGTAAGTGTGTAACTCTTGTTATGTCGTGTACGTTGCAAAGAATAAAGAGGAAGGGGAAGAGATATACCTGGTCGAAGCCCGCTGGAGAAGAAGAGGAGGAAGGAGGAGCTGGTCTGGGTTGTGAGGGTTGTATCAAGCAGCGAGAGCAGCAGTTTTGGCTTCTATGGAGTCGTGCAGGGCTGTTGCTGCGTGAACAAGAAGACGAGATTGAGCGGTCAAGGAGGCAAGCCGAACGACTTATGTCGGATGAGGAAGAGACGAAGCGACTGTTCGACGAGGAGGGGAGCAAGCTTCCTGTCAAACGGAATCGAGCCGAGCAGAATTGAGCAGGAGCTTCGCTTTGAAGCGTCAGGCGAGCGAGGGCCTCTAGACGAGAGAGGAACGCTTTGGAGCATGAGGTGAGCGAGGGCTTCTGGACGAGAGGAGCGGGAGAGTTTCTTCGTCGCAGGGAGGAGGCAAGGTCAAGCGAGAGGAGCAGAGGGCTTTGGTATGGGGAAGATGCGAGAGGAAGAAGGAAACGGGTCTGCGACTTCTTCGGTGCGAGAGACGGGATTGAGCAGAGAGAGCGAGGGATCGGGATCGAGAAGGGAGCGAGTGCGAGAGATGAGCAGGAGCGAGCGGGGAAGTTCGTTGCCGAGGAAGGAGACGAGCGGGAGCGGCGGATTTCGTTCGAATTGGAAGCAGCCAGCCGAGGCTCTCGTGGGCGAGAAAGAAATAGGCCTACTGGAGAAAGAGCCGTTACGAGACAACATTGGCGGGGAAATTAATTTGTTTCCTTTAACAGAGGAGTTTATTTGGCGTGACACATCTCCTAATTAAATTTCATTAAAACTGGATTAAATATTTCATTTAAAATTCAAAATTCAAATTACTTAACTCTTGTTCAGGCTCGAGTCCAGTCTAAATCGAATCCGAGTTGAACATGAGTTGATTCCGGGCCCGCGTCCCGTTAAAAAAAACGTACATCAATTTCCATGTCATTTGTGTCGTGCGTAACCCTAGCAATGTGGGTGTCCTTCCCGGCTAAAATTAACGTTCCGGACTTGGTGACACAATTTGTTTCGTCATCCAGGGTCGTTCGGACGAGTTTGCCGATGGGTGAGTCGATTCAAGTCAAAGTCGTGTGTGGTGCAGTGAGTGCGTGAATTGCGGCGTTCACGAGTAATTGAGTCACAAAAGGTTCACCTAAGGCTGTTTGATCCTATAGGAACTCATTTTCGGGCCCTCTACATGTTGGTCCTTAGCCCATGCAACTAGAAGTTGAGTGCTTGGAACCACTCCTGCGAGTTCTTCACAAAAATGAGTCAAGAAGTAGTTTAAAGTTCTACGGGAGGTGGGCTTTTATTACTAGTCCGCTAGGATGGTCAACAAGGAACTCCTAAGACTAGATTATGGATTATGGGAGTAGAAGATTAAGATCTCACTAAAAATGAGGTCAACACGGCTCAACTCTCGTTTCCCGTTATATGTTTTCTCGTGGTATTATTGCGGTTATAGTACCGCGAGAAAACTGTGCAGCAAAAAGTTTCCCGTCAATCTCACGTGGTTGTCGAGCTTCGACTTCATTTGGTTTGAATTTCTAAGGTGTTGGACCTCTCTCTCGTGGTTGGGCGAGCAAAAAGCTTTTCGTCAATCTCTCGTGGTTGGGCGAGCTTCGACTTCATTTGGTTTGAATTTTTAACGTGCTGGACCTCTCTCAGTAGGGGTAACTCAGGAATGATTTTACATATTCAATTGGTTTGAATTTCTTCTATTTGGGGTTTCCATATCTCTGGTGCAGTTCTTCGAACTCAAGATTGCCTTGGTCCCTCACTATAAAGTCGGTTGGAGTCTCTCCCATAGGTTCAACTGGAATAATGTGTCTATTTTCCTCCTCAACTGGAAAATGATTCTTTGTGTTGTGACTATCTTCAATATCTACTATATCATTACCCAAATTTTCAAAAACACTATGCTCTGTGAAACAGATCACCTTCCTAGGTATGCAATGTGATTCAATGCCCAAATTTGTGGCACTTGCAACACTTCCTGGCTGTGACTAATTTAGGGATGCATATTGTTTCCACCAGTTTTCCACTCAAAATAAGTTTTTTCTCTGATGGGGGTCGTCTCAGGTGTTCTCCTGAGTGTACTTTGGCTGGAAGATCTTGAGGTTGAACTCTCCTAGTAAGATGGGGTGGACGCTCGGTGATTTGGTCTGTCCACTTATGAAGCTAGGGTCTGAATTTTTAGTCAGTGGTAAGCTGATAGGAATTGGTACTGTACCTTCTCTCAGCCTCCTCTAATACTGGATTCCACAACATCATGACTGGTCTTTTGCATCACTAAACTTCTTCCGATTGGAGTGATTTGGATCCTCGTTTTTGACTTCCTTTCGACTCTCCTGATTCCAGTCGAGGGTAATCTTCCCCGGGTTTCATCCTCATTGTTCGCAAGCCTCCATTGAAGTTGACGGATCTCCTGCTGTATCTCTTTTTGGATAGATTCAATATGTATCTCCTTGGGGGCATGTCTAGGGTTTAGTGTTGAGAGGTGAAAGGGGGTACAGTGGACTAAGCGGCGGTTTCAAAGCTTTGATTTGGGTTTGTTGATGTTGAAAATCAACAAAAGAGAATTAGGGTTAGGTCAAAATGTGGCTAAGGTTTGGGAATATAAAAAAAAAAATTGGTGGAGGGGATAAAGCAGATGTTAGAAAACCATAGGATAGGATTAGAGTTAGGCTAGCTCTGAAATCAAATGATATCGAAGTTAACCCAAACCACAACGGGAAAACAAATAATATTTTTAAAAGCAAATAAACAATTACAACCAACACACTTGAAAGGGAAAATGCAACACACACGACACACAAACTGGCGTTAGGGCGACTCTTGGGGGATGTTGGTGACAAGGTAGGGTTGTTAGAGGAGGGACAATGATTATGTGTTGCTGGAATGGCCGAGCAATAAGGAACAACAGTCCAAAGAGCGCAGTTTGCTGTTTGGGGTGGCTGGATGGCGAGAAGGCAGAAGGAGGAGGCTTTGCGGCGATGGCAGCAATTATGAATGAGAAGTGCACTTGGTTGGATGGCCGGAACAACAGAAAACAACCCAGAAGGGTTGTTTCTAGGCGACAACAGGGATGGGAATGGTGGTGGCAGCGACAAAGAGCGGGAACGGTGGCGGCGGTGGCGGTGAAGCCGTGGAACTGCGGGACAGCCAAAGGAGGACTATCTGGGGGCTGCGCCAACGAGAAGGATGGCTGGACGGCGACGAGCTGCAGGGAAACTACAACATGACTGATGTCAGGGCTGTCTATAGCGATGTGGAATTCTAGGCGGCAAAGCGGGAGGAGTGTGGAGGAGTCGGGGAAAGATAAACACTACTTGAAGACCAAGAAGCTACAGCGAAGCTCTACTTGGAAACCAAGATACATCCCTCAAAGGGAAGAAAGAGCGCCAGCGACTGTCTTGGTACAAAACACACAAAAAACTATTAATCCAAACCCTAATACACACATATATTGGAAAGATTAAAAAGGAACAGAGGATAATAGGAAAGAAGAAAAAAAGAAAGGAAAATGAGACTGTTTCGGCAGCTCGACTCTCGTCTCCTGCCTCTTATGTTTGTTCGCGGTAAAATTGTGCTGGAAAGAACTCCCGCGTCACCGGTAACCCGATCTCAAGCTCGGGAGACGACCTTTTCATCCGTAATGCTTTAGGAGAAAGCTTACCTTCACCTACCATTAGCAAGGGGGATTTGAAGATGATAGGGTTTGTGATGCCAAATATAACTTCTGGATTTGAAGTTGGGTGTTAAAATTAATTGTTTAGGAATAATTTGCAGTTAGACCCACAATGTTATGTTCTACCTTTGGGCGTTAAGGCATTAAGATTCTAGTCGACAATGATGAAATGAAATGTTAAGATGGATGCATGATATTAAAGAATGATATAGTGAAGAACAGTATATTGTTAGGAACATTTATTGTTATAATTTGTTGAAATCATATAAGTTTGGACATAATAAGCTGAGGGAAGAAGAACCATTGGTGGGATTGAAAAGGTTTTTGGGTGGGATGGGTGGTCAGCACAATATGTGGTGGAAAGCATGCAATTTAAGTTGGTTTACAAGGTAGAGTGAAAATTGTGTTTTTCTTAAAATTGAACTTTGGCAATAACTATAATCATCGGCCTTGCCCTAAATTTTTGTTTTTTACATTTATACCACCCAAATCTTCATATCACAAACAGACCACCATTTTAATTTAAAATAAAGTGAAATACACCTTTTCATGCATAGGTAAGGTGGTATGTATGTAAACATCAAGTATATGTGTTAAATATGTGAGTACATTGGAATTGAGTGGTATGTGTGTAAATCTCCCAATAAAACAGTAAATTACATTTCCTCATCAATAAAGATTACACATTCAGCGTTTCTCATCAATTCTGAATCTCTCTCTTTCTTATGGGTACTTCATTTTATATAACGCCTATTTTATGCACAAACTGCCGAAATTTTTTGTTGGTTGCAAAGCATCAGTTCAACCCACCTCTCAAACCACTCCAGAGATACCAAACCCAATCAAAAGATGTGAAAATGATTGTATACTTGAGTAGATAGCTTACTGTCATGTACATCTCTGTTTGCTAATATTTTTTTTTAGAATTTAGAGCTTTTAATGTTGGGGCATTTACACACATACCACCCAATTCCTATATATTTATATGTCTATCACCTAGATTTTACTTCTTACATTTATACCACCTAAACCTTTTACTTCTTACATTTATATCACTTCAAAAATACCACCTTTTTTAACTTTTAAAGAATGAATTACAATTTTTCATACATAGGTAAGGTGGCATGTATGCGAAAATTGAAGTTTTGGTGTCAAACATGTAAATACTTAAGAATTAAGTGGTATGTATGTAAATATTGCTTTAATGTTTTATATTCTTTCAATTGTGACTTAGCAGGCTGAAGATGTGATGGGTTCTGTATTAAAAGAATACCTCGATGCACCGCAGCACCATGACAAAGCGATTGATGCATCTGCAGATAATCTTAGGACCGTTGTGGCAACAAAGCAAAATGAAGGCGGCGGCGACGTTCCTCTCGCTGCAAGATGTAGTAGTAACACGAGTAATGATAATGCAAAGTTTACACACAATCTGGAAAACTCATTACCTGTAGAGAGTTCGGTAAGCGATGCAGCTGTGCATAAGTTCAATAGAGTTGTCGCCATTGTCGATCCTCCACGAGTTGGACTTCATCCTACTGTGAGTAACTTCGCTGCATGAGCTTAAAATCTTGTTATATTAATGAAGCATTGGATATTATTTTCACTTTTTAAAATTTTGGAGTTCTATGTTATTATAGATTATAAGACAATGAGCGTTGTTTCGTTCCTTCGGTTTCATTTGGCTGCTTGAAGCTAAGAGTAAAATATTTGAAAGGAAGAATTACATACATACCAGTCAACTTCTACGTATTTACATATCTAACACTTAACTTCAATTTTTACATATATGCCATCTTACTTGCACATGATGGTGTATTTCACTTTTAAAAATTAATAAATAGTGGTAGAAATAATTGTAAGTAAAATTTAGGTGTTAAGTATATAAATACATAAGAATTGGGTGGTATGTATGTAAATGTCCCTATTTGAAAACATGTACTAAAAATGATAAATTTATTAGATTTTATATTTGTGTGGATGTAAATTGAAGTCAATATGACTTTTTACATACATATTACTTTGCCTATGCATGAAAAGGTGTATTTTATTTTTAAAAAGTTAAAATGGTGGTGTTTTTGATGTGATATGAATGATTTGGGTGGTATAAATGTAAAAAAGCAAAGTTTAGGTGTTAGTTAGATATGTAAATGCATAGGAATTGGGTGGAATGTATGTAAGCGCCACTTATTTTTATCTGAATTTGTGAGCTTTTGAGCTTCTTAGTAAGTAATTTTATTTCAGTTTAAATTTTATAGAAGGCATCTAGGTACACCAACCCATGCTTTACAGCTAATGCCAATAAAGAAGTCTAAATCCTTTTTTTCCTGTCTTGTAGTAATGGCATTATGATGTTCATATATTCTTCAATAACATGATCTTATATTGCAACTTTTCTCAACAATCAAAATCATCATCAAAACTTTTCATAGCTTTTTTGATTCATTTCAAAACAATTCATAGGTGATTAAGGCTCTGAGGACTCATCCACGGATTCGCCGGGTCGTGTAAGTGAACCTTTTTCATAATATTTTCTATTTTCCTTCTATTTTATCGGGTTTGGAATCTCTACTTGGCTTTATTCCAGCTAAAGTTTTTCAAACTAGTTTGGGTTTGCTTAGATTAAAGATCTATTTGTAATAGCTTTCTGCCTGCTTTACGTTTTAGATTGTCACCACAACTTTGTTTGCGGAACTATTTTTTTATTGTTTCTTAGAATTTTTTGTAGTCAGAAGTTAGTTTTTTTTTTAAACTTATTTTATTCAAGTGCATTGTCTGCAAGGAAGTCTTTGTTTGATTTTTTGAAAAAAAAAATAAATAGTTATAATTGTAGCTTCTTAAGAAGTTCTCTTCACCATAACTTTACAATCATTTTTATATATAAAAAAAAAACTACAAAAGTCCCAAATGGGCCATAAATCTTAGCCTTCCGGAATGAAATCCAACCACACTGAATCACCCTTTCTTTTCTTTTTTTTTTTTGATAAATTTACATAATACCACAATTTTCCTGCATTGACACCTAAATTTTGATATTTTCATCCATAATACTTTGATGCTATAAACTATCCATGTAAAGGTGTATATTTCACTTTTAAAAAGTTAATAATAGTGACAACATTTTTGNTTTTTTTTTTTTGATAAATTTACATAATACCACAATTTTCCTGCATTGACACCTAAATTTTGACATTTTCAACCATAATACTTTGATGTTATAAATCTATCCATGCAAAGGTGTATATTTCACTTTTAAAATGTTAATAATAGTGACGACGTTTTTTGATCTAATGTTAAATATTCGAGTGGTCTAAAATATAATGTTTAGATATGTAAACGTATAATAATGTTGTGGTATCTATATAAATGCCCCCTTTTTGGTTTGTTTGTTTTGTTTTCCAAACTCATTGTTGTTCCCACCATCAGCTACATCTCCTGCAACCCAGAAACTCTGGTTGCAAACGCCATAGAACTATGCACACCAACTGCTGATAAACAGGAAAAAGGAAAGGGTAACAGAGGCTGGAGGAAGATGAGCAATGCCGGTCTGGCGAGGTACAGGGTGAAGTCGATGCCGAGCTCCGATGCCTTCCGACCTGTAAGGGCCATCGGCATTGATTTGTTCCCGCACACACCTCACTGCGAGATGGTGATGCTGTTGGAGAGGTAAGGATCTCCATTGATGTGGTTCTGATCTTCTCCAACACTATAAGTATGGTGATTTAGAGTTTTTATTTGCATGGGAATGTATGACTACGCCACATTTATGTTGAGTAATTCTGTCATATTCTTATAGATGAAATCTGATGAAGAAGTCTCAGAATTTCTCTCTATGTTGAAGGCAATAAAAGATGCAATATTTGTAGGAAATCAAGTAAAAGTACTTTACATATATGACATTTGCATGCATACCGCCCAATTCCTATGTATGTACATCTCTTATCACCTAAATTTTACTTTTTTTACATTTATACTGCCTAAATCTTTCTCATCACATCAAAGTCATCATCATTTTAATTTTTAAGACGCAAAATACACTTTTTGATGCATTGGTAAGGTGATATGTTATGTAAAACTTCTAAGTTTTGGCGTTAGATTTATAAATACATAGGAAATGAGTGGTATGTATGTAAATCTTTTTTTATATATATTGCCTTCATGCTATGGCTTATGATTGCTGTGGATAGCAGTCTCTGTTTTGAGTTGGATTAAACTCTGTGGCATTATTGAATTATGATCTGCTATCCAAGTGTTGTGACAATTTGATTTTGATGACCTCTTGCTCAGTTGTTAGGATTGTTCCCTTTTAACTTTTATGTATATATATATATTAGTAGGAAGGAGTTGATTGAATGATTAAAAAATATTTATTTTGAAGGAATATTTATGATTATAAAATAACATATTGATTTTAATTAATATATTATTGATTAAAATCAAATCTAATTGTCATTAAATTAATTTTTGAAATGTTTAGAAACACTTCTCAATTAGTTATTTAATACTTATTCTGAGAGTTATTTTTTGCTTTCTTATTTAGCTTTTTGTTTTACTTAAAATGTTAATTTATTAATGTATTTAAGTTTCTAGAATCATTTGATGGAGCCATTTTCTTAAAATAAAATTAAGTTGTTTCTTGATTAAAGTTATTTTGATCGTCAAGTCAAATAAAAAAAAATAGTTGTTGAGATTTACATAACTACCGCCCAAATATCATGCATATAACACATTATATTGTTAATCATATATACTACTTAGTCTTATCACAAAATACTATTAATTGCATATACTACCTACTCTTAGACCACAAATCACACTATAATCTATGTGATGTCTGGTCTTAAAGCACACATCACATTGTTAATCATATATATCAACTATTTTTAAAACACTCATTGCACTGTTAACTGCATATATTACATGGTTTTACGACACATGAAACTGTTAACCACAGATATAACCTGGTCATAGACCAGAAATCACACTATTAGCCATAAATAAGGTTTGACCTTAAAGCAAACATCACAACGCTAACCATAGATATTGACTATTCTTAAGGCACTCATTGCATTGATAACTACATATACTATATGGTCTTGCAACACATGAAATCACTATCCACAGATACTACCTGGTCTTAGAACACATAACACTGATAGTCACATACATGAACTTTCAACGACATATCTACCTGGTCTTAAAGCTGTATGATAAAGTTGGTGATCCTGGATAGAGCAAGCTTTTGATAAATTGACCTCACTAAGCTCTAATTTAATATGTTTTCTTTTTAAAATTTCCTTCAATTTTTATTATTGTAAGAAAATTATTTTTTTTCTTCAAAATTTTTTATTTAGATGATACACCAGATGGGGAAACAAAAGAAATGTGGTAAATCGACCATTTGGGAGAGGCAAGTCATGATCATATTCTTTGATTTATGCTTGAAACAAATATAAATTGACAATAGACTAACCACACTCTTCAATACAAAATATTGGAAAAATATAACTAAAAACTTTCATGAAAGAACAAGAAGACTGTATGATAAAACTCAGTTGAAGATAAATGAGATCAACTTAAAAAAAGATTAGAAATTATGGAAGAAATTAAAGATATGGGTAAGTGGATTATGTTGAGACCTAGTTAAGAAAACAATGGATGCATCATAAGAGAGGTGGAGAAAAAGTTTTAGTACATAGAAAATGTTAGATGAATTCTTAATCTTCTCATATTTATTATAATTTGATTCAATTATTGTAGGTGCTGCTCAATGCCAAAAATGAAGTCCAATATGACATCCACACAAAAGCGAAAATAGAAAATAAAGGTCAATGTCTCACATTTAGCTGAGCAGATTTCACAACTGGTCACAAACTGCACTAGTTTGACATCAACTGCTTGCATGGCTATTCGTATATCGTATCAATAAGTACTATCAGACAAATTTGTGCAGGACAGTGTCCGTGTCATCATCATCTGTGGATGGCAAGTGGATTGGTGACATGATACAAGGTCATATGGCTAGAATTCTTAATATGTTTTAGATGTTCGATTTTTTTTTTATTTGCTGACTGAATTACAAAGTAATTATGAGTTGCATGGATCATCTCAATTTACACCCAAAGAAGTACTAGCTATCACTTTATATATTATGTCACATAATGAGTACATTCATGCTGCTTTCGAGTGATTCCATAACTTAGCACAGTTGATTAGTAGATATTTCAATCATGGGGTTAAGAATGACAAATAATATTTTCATACTCATAAATACTACTTTTGCTCATACACCAAGAAAAATCCGTAATGATGCGAGATATATGTCGTTCTTTAAGATATAAATTTATCTTTTTAATTTGCATGAATATTTTGAAAATAATTTTCTCATAAATTTTTTAAATATGAATGTATAAGAGAAATTCATGACACACATGTCAATGCACGTGTTGACAATAATGACAAGATTGTATATATAGAACATCGTGTATCTACAACATAGAATACACAAGTAATTTATGATTTCAACATGTGTTTTACTTTCTTATATGTTGGATGGGAAGGGAGTGCTCATAATAGTCACATTTTCAAATTCTTCACTCGACACTGTGAATACAAATTTTCAATGTCTTCAATTTGTTAGTATATTCATGAAAATATATGAATTGTTACCACTGAACATATGTACTAGTAATATTATTATTTAGGAAAAATTTACATCATCGATTTGGGATATCCCATACAACGAGGTTTCTTAAAGCCCTTCCCCGATACAATATATCATCCTCATGACTTTGAGCTCAACAACCAAGTGATTAAAGGGAGGAAAAAATAGTTCAACAAAAGACACTCATCATTACAAAATGTTATTAAGAGAGAATTCGACAATAGAAAAAGTGGGTCATACTCCGAGATATGCCGACTCATCCATTGAAAAAGTAGATAAAAATAGTTTTCATATTGATGTTTATTGATTTAGATCTATTGAGGATTGGTTGATGTTTACTTTCTCATTCATGTTTCGATGTTTAATTTTTAAGGCTATAACTTTAGATATTCATATTTATATCTAGGTTATTTTCCTTAAGAATGACCCGACCCGCAATTACATAGATTTTTAAGCTTCGAAAGATGTCCAAAAACTTGACCCAATTTATATTTAAGCGGATATTGTGCAAAATAATATTTTATTAAATTTAGAATTTGATTTATATTTCACACATTAGAGGTTCTGCGTAAGTATGCACATCGTTTCAAATAATATAAGGTTTTCTTTGAAGACCCCAAGTATCGATCACACAGAGAAGCGATGAAACAAATCCCTTAGGCTAATCTAGTCTACTACTATCAGATCTTAGTTTGGAATGTCGATTAAAGTGGTTTTTCTAATAACTATTCTTGAATGAAAATCTTAACTCTAAAGATAACTTATTTGGATAAATTGGTTTAAAGAATTTTGAAATTTTAAAGACTACCCTTATCGTGTAATGACCTAAATAATGTGTAGGAATGAAATATTTATAATATAATGTTGTCAATGACAAATAGGAGCATAATTATTTTTTACCCCCTCCCGGTGCTAGATAAAAACATTGGTTAACTTAAGGCCGGTTCTTTAACATCTCGATTCCGCATCAGAACTATCTGGCCTCTCACCTCAGATGCCCTTAAGCCTATGCCTCTATGATGGTTGAATCCCAGCGTCAGGGTACTAAACCTTAAGTCAAATTGATAAGAATATAACTTGTCACTCTAGAACTAACAATTTTTATGTCCATCAAAACTTATCTCTCTATTTATTTGCACTTCCCCTTGGGTGATCGCAATGGCTCTGCCCAGAGTGAAGTGTGGTACTCACTAGTTGGGTGAAATCATAACCCTCCCTGGTCATTATTTCACAACTAATTTTAACCTCATAAGTGATCAATTTGCAAAGTCAATTAAGAACCAATGAAAATACCATCACATTGATAAAATAAGAGAATATCTAAGCAAATCTAAATTTTTGAATGTGCATCTATTTCATTGCAGAAGAAAAAGTAAAATGAAGATAATGACATAAGCAGTAAAAGGATTGATATAATTTAAGTAATAAATTATGTGCCAACAAGGAACATATGTCTACCTACTCTCTTTCGAGTATATAGGTATGCTTACTATTCTATTAGTTTTATGCAACTATCTGTCACTTAGAAGCATCTAATAGAAATAGGTCATTAAATTATATTTTCACAAAATTTACATTGCCGCCTAAATTATTTGATTAGCCAACCGGTCAATGCGAGCGCACTTAAGTTGCAAGATCACTGCTCTCCTGAGCCTTAGTTTTAAATGCAACAAATTTTACATAACTTATTGCTACTTAATTTATGTCAATGAAGCAAATGAGATATCACTCATCACATGAAAATAAAAATAATTCTATCACAAAACAAATTTTTCTACACATGCCACTGCTTCATATTAAAAGAAAAGAGTAAAGAAAACTAATTACGAAGCGTGGATAAAACACCATAGAAAACTTCATTTAAATCAAAGAAAATTCACTAGAAAGTGTTTACAAAAAATACAAGATAATGAAGAACACAATACTTAGTTTTTTCTCTCTGAGAGAAAGAAGAAAAATCTCTCCAACAAAGTCTTCTGCCAATCCATGCACCGCTCATACTTCCTTACTCATATCTCTCAAAATCCCTCATCAATCTCTCTAGAAAATGGAGAAATCTACATCTCCATAAACTCATGCCAAACTCCTCCTAAAACACTTTCAAATTTCTTCTCTAGACTCCTCTAATAATTTCTAATGAGAGGCGCCAAGCCTCTTTATTTAAAGAGAAGCAAAAACCTCTTCATTCTCCAAGAGACACATCTTTTCATCCAAGAGACAACCCTTTCACTCTGAGAGACACATCTCTTCATTTAAAAGTCACTCCAAGTGTCTATATTCATTTAACCGCTCAAAGGGCCGTGCAAGTTGTCCAGAAGCTTCCTAAACGTCCGAGAATAGCCCAAAATGGATCAAATACTGTCGAGAAACCTATTGGGGCGCTATTGCGCCTGTTTAAAGTCATGTCTGGTGCTATAATAATGCTATAGCGCCACTTTGCGTGCAGCTCCATCGTTTCACTCTGTTTCGCTCCGTTTTAGCTCAGTTTCACTCCGTTTTAGTCCCGTTGCGCTCCAGATTGTTATACCTACAAAATAAACATGAAAATAACCTTGTTTTAAAGTGTAATTTTATTCAAAAATATGTGATAAATATGAAAGAGATTAAACATAGAAAGACATATGAAAATGTGCTAGGTCAAAATTTTCTTCCTTGCTCAATTTGACTTCAAATGACACCATTTTTGCTCCATTTTTGCTAAAAGTCCATTTCTTGTACTTGAAAATAAAAACATGCAAATTACCTTCCTTTAAAGTGTAGTATCATTAAAAATGTACATAAAATGATCATGAAATGTACACTAAAAATAAGTAATTTTCAGGTGGATCAATAAACCATATATTTTTTATGTTAGTATTATATTACATATATAGTTAAATTTTTTAGTTAAATGTAATATATTTTCATATCAAGAAATGAATTTAAGGTCATCAGGTAATTTTAGAGCTTTGTACTATCATTGTGATAAGCCTTATTCAAAATCCGCATCAAGAAGGAAAGACACTAGGAAAGGATATTTTATAGTTGTCCCAAAAATAGAACACATGAAAATTGCAAGTTTTTATGAAAGACTCGTGAAAGAGTTCACTCCATATAGTGAATAAATCAGGAGAGTTGTTATGGACAGAAAATTATCCCGAAAAATTAATCCTTTGGACATGAAGGTTAATGTCATTATCATTATTAGTTCTTTTTTGTAGTTTTTATTATAGTAATATTATGCATAAAATTATAACTTACAATTGATGTACTAGAAAAATTTAAACTCCTAACATATTTTTTGTATTGTTTGAGCTATTTTTGTTATTCTACTGCAATTATTTTAAAAAATTATTTTCATTCAGCTAATTTACATCTATAAAGGTAGTTGTGAAACAATTACAACATATCAGATTATCCAAACAACTTCATTGTTATTCTAGTAAAAGTTTTCTAACAGTAGTTGTGAAACTGCTTCCTCAACTTCACTGTTGCTGCTTCAAAAAACAACCACCACCCCAAAATCATTCTGATATCTTCTTAACATCATTTTTAAGTGTGACATTAAAATTTGAAGAAATCGTCATTATACTCTTTTAAAAGAAATGACTTGTTATTCAATTTTATGTAAAAAATTTGGCATATATTTCTTACATTTAAATTTTATACTATAAACTTATAAACTTTTATACAGATTTAAAAACTATAAATTTATAAAAATTTTATATTGATTTTAAAACATATTTTATATTTTTTTATAAAAAAATATTTATAAAATATAAAAAATAAAAGGGTAAAATGACTGAAAAATAATTTAAAAAACAAACATAAGAATTTATGAGTTCAATAAATTGAGTTATAAAAATAAGACTTTTATGTATGCCAATAAAAGATTAACTTAAACAGTTTCTTCAACATAAATATTGGTAAAATAATCTTATGAAACTCAATAAATATCTCACTGGCCTCACAATATCAGTTTTCTTTCTTACATAATATAAGACAAAACAACTCATATATTTCATAGTAAATAAAATAAATATTTAGTTGGCATGTAAAAACCCCTAAAAGTTGAAGTTCATTTTAAACCCTACAAAACCTTGATTTTTTTTAATAAGAAAAAAACAAAACTTATCTTCTATCTCCAAACAACAAAAAAAGCTCTAAAAATTGAACATAAAAAATTATTTTGTAGGTAGGATATCTACTTTAAAATATCACCAAAACAGCCCTTCCTTCCATTAGTAAGAAGATTCTTTCACACAACCAAGTCTCCCACAATCATAATTAAAAATAAATAAATAAAAAAAAATTTAAAAAAGAAGAACTAAAAAAGCATCAACTTTAAAGATGCTAGTGCAAATATATACATTTCACCACACCTTAACTTATTTAATGAGAAAAAGTTGGATCAGATATGATGATCAAACTTTTAATCAGTATGAGTTTCAAAATCATTGTAATAATTTTGAGGTAAATATAATATAAAATGTAATCAATCAAAAGCATATTACCCTCATCCCAACAAGTTTAAAATTCATCAAAATCAGCTTTTGATTATACTAACTAGACATAACTTAATCAGATTTTATCAGTGGAACTAACCTTTCATCATTATAAACTCATTAATATCATATAATATACTGAAAATTTTGCCCTTAATCTTCTTACTTTGCCACTCTATTCTGAAGTTCCGGTTCTGCCATTGCTGAAGTTGTTCCTCCTCTCTTCTTTCCTGCCTGACAACAAGGCGACAACAGATCATCTTCACCTCCATTGTTCACCTTCATCTCCAACAAGCGATCGACAGGCTGCCTGCACACAGGACATCTATTCGTCCGGTACCTTAGAACCTCTGCACATTCACGGCACAAGCACTGTAATGGAGAAACAAAACCAAATCAAATGTCAAGGAAAATAGCTAGCATAAACACTAACACCTACACCAAAAGGTTCAGAATTTTTGGGAAGAAGAGATGATTATAATATACAGTACCATATGCCTGCATGGGAGCACAGCAGTGTCTCTAAGTTCTGAAAGACAAACAACACATTCTTTTCCTGGATCATTCCCATCAAAATTTTCAACAGAATTCCCTACACCATAGATTTCCTGAAGCTCATATCTGGTTCCATTCAGCCACAAGATCTGCTTCACCACGCGGACTCGGTATTCGCCATTTTCCTTCTTCTCAAACACAGCTTGGGTTATCTGTGAGTTTGGAGCTACCATATTGTTGTTCTCTGCAGATCCTTCTTGGTCAACTGGAGATGCTTCTGCTCTGATTGCCAGAGGGTATATCTCTGTTTCTCCTTCTTTAATCAGTTCGAATTCCTTGAACATGGAGATGTCGATTCCGGTTCCGGGTGGCTGTTTGAATTGCTGGCCAAGGCCATTTTTGAATGAAACCGTCACTGGAGGAAGAAAGGTCTCCTTTGTCGGGGTGAGTTTGCATTCAAAACCTTCTTGGGCGAAGAAGAGAACTGTAATGCTGTTCATGGAGTGAAAGGAAGATTTTCAGAGGATTTGGTTGATAAAACAGGAGATGGAAGGCAGAGATTTTGTGTAGATGTTGAAAAAAATGTGTTTTTTTGAAAATTACAAGTTGCTTTTAGAGATGAAAACAAAATGATGTATGAATGGNAGAGGATTTGGTTGATAAAACAGGAGATGGAAGGCAGAGATTTTGTGTAGATGTTGAAAAAAATGTGTTTTTGAAAATTACAAGTTGCTTTTAGAGATGAAAACAAAATGATGTATGCATGGTATATATAGATTAATATATTTACTTTTGTTTTGGATACATGTACATAAACATAAAGACAAGTATATTCATGGCGGCGAGCGGCACGGTTCACGGAAGCGAAGGAGAGAACATCGAGTGCCGCGACAGAGGAGACGCGGGTTAGTGCAGAGAGGATCGAGCGGCTTCGGAAACAAAACGTGGAATCGATAGCGGCAGGGAGGGCTTCGGTCTTCTGAACAGGGAGGTAACAAATCTGAATTGTCTTTATAAACTTGTTAATCTGAATGAGCATACCTTCAGTGGACTTGTTGAAGGAAGTGACATGAATGGTCTCTCTCGACTTGTCAGGTAATTGAACGCCCCTTCGGTCTTATCTTTGTGCTTTGGTGGACTTATTGAAGTATGCATGTTATTGACCTAGCCTTCAAACTTTTATCGAGTTAGTCGCAAGAGATTGACAGTCACGTGCTTCGTGCTTTATCAGACTTGTCGACGATTTAATTCCCTTAATTCAGCATCAAGCTTTGAATGAACTTTTGGGATAACTTCTTCGATTATTTGCTTTTCGCATTGTCAAACTTATTGAAGAAGAGGATTCCGCTAGTTTGTGCCTTATGCTTGATCTGACTTGTTATGAATGAAGATTGGGCTTCATTATTTGAACAAGCCATTAAGCTTAGCTAGATGCTTTCTTGAGCAACGATCAATCCTTCGATTTTCCTTGATTTTTTGACTGTTCAAGAAAAACTTTTTGATCTAGTTTGCTTGAACTTATCAAGTTGACTAAACATAAAAATTTAACCGTCTTTGTCATCAGACTAGCAAAACAGTTGCTTCATCACTACAACCGTTTTTGTATTATTGAGTGAAGAGAGTTGTCAGCGACTGTCATATTTGAGTTTGTTAAGTCCAACTTTTAGGACTTGCTTGTGTCCTAGACTTACACTACAGGGATTTTGTGCTTCTTCAACTTGATATACTAAAGCTTATAGACTTGGGAATCTCAGTTCTTAAATCACAAAGTTTTGGAACTTATATAGTTGAGAATGTTTTAGCTTGACTGCATAATCATTTTCTGTGTAGATTATCTCTTGGATTTAACTTGAATTCATCAATCTATTGAAAAAGTCTTCTGGAGCTGGATCACTTGAACTCGTCAAGCTAATTAAGTTTGGGAACTAGACAACTCTCATCATCAGACTAATAAGATGGAGACTCTCTTACTGCGACCATTTTTATGGCTTCGTTGAGTAAGAAGAGCTTGTTCCTTCACTACTAACAGTTTTTTGTGACTTGTTGAGTAAAGTGAGCTGTCAGCGACTTAGCTATTTTTGGGCATGTTAAGTTTGACCTTTTTAACCCACTTTAGTCATAGGCTTGAACTGTGGTAGAACTTACATCTTTCCAACTTAAATTGTTAAAGCTTCTGGATCTCAAAATAATTTCAGTTAAACCTTCAAGATCTTAGTTAACAAAAGAGAAAAATCTTTGTTTTTTTAAGTTCTACCACCTATATTTTACTTGAGCAAAATTATTAAACAAATATTTGAGGATTTCGACATTACAGTACCATGTCTACTCAAAAGAAATGGGATCTCGATGCAAGGCAAGATGCCAACTCTTTTCATTGGGATCTCAGTCATATAAGTTGTTGTCAATCTCAAGAGAGAAGCTTATAATCTCATCAAATACATTTGAGGATCTCGACCTCAAACACGATATCAACTCAATTAAACAAAAAAATACCCCTCGTCTTACGGGGGATCTTATGATCAGTTAGAAACACGTTCTTGTATTTTAATAACTGTGTACTCAAATAAATGATGAGTAACTTAATGACCGTCTTATACTGTATACTTAGAAAGAAGTATTTGAACTGTTTCTCAATAAACTTCTTATGCAATATTATCAAACAATGCAAAATAGATAAAAATAATATTAAATTTAATCGATGTTCAATTCAATGATGGTAATAAAATATAAGCTTTTTATTTGGTTTGTAATAAATTTATGGAAGCTAAAAAAAAAAAAAAAAGTTGATTTTGCCCCTATTTAGGACGAACTACTACAGTCAATCTGAGAATACAAAGGGAATAACTTCGTTCAAAACTAATTTTTGGGCATAAAAAAAATTTTTTTTTTAACCTTGTCAAGCTGTTTGGGATAGGGCTGTCAAAAAGGCTCGTTGTTCGCGAACAGCTCGTGTTCGACTCGTTCGCTAAGTTAACGAGTCGAACACAAACAACACGAATAATTTGTTCGTTCGTGTTCGACTCATTTTGGCTCGACATACTACTAATCAATTATATATATATATATCTTTGATGAGTAGTATTTTTTTTAAAAATTAATTGACTACAAGACTATAAAGATTTATAATCAATTTAAAGTATTAATGAAGAAAATAGAATAAAAATTATTAAATTAGATTCAAATGATGTTTCAAATCTTACCCCAAACGTTAACNATTTACTAAAGGAGAAGATAATATAAAGTTCTTATATCATAATATTAAGTTAGAAATAGCAAGAATTTTATTTAGGAAATTTTTAATGACAATTCTCATATTTTCTACGAGAAAGAAAAAGTTAATGAAACCATTTTTTCTACCTTGACTTTCTTAATAATTCTACTTGCAATTTTGATTATAGTCCAGGTGGATATTGTGCTTATTGTACCTTAAATGAGCTTGATTTTGTTTATCTTATTAAGGAATTTTCAGACACTAAGATCAAGCAAGTTTTTTTTCTCAATAGTGTTTAATAAAATTTTGAACCTGATACTTTATAGCTAAATTTTTTAAGGATAACTGGAGCATCAAAGATTCTAATTGCATTGAAGCTGTGAAATACTATTTTCTTACCTCCAAGCTCCCTACAATAGTTAATCACACGTCTATCACTCCTATACCTAAGCATAACACTATGCATAAAGTTATCTCAATGCTCATTGCAAATTGTCTAAAACTTATATTGTCTTTTATTATACATCATGCTCAATTTGTGTTTATTAAAATACATGATATTGCAGATAGTATCATTTTGGCAAATGCATCTCTCTATGTTTTTTACTTTTCTTCCACTAATAAAAATTTTATGCTAAATTGATATAAAAAAAACTTTTGAAAATGTTAATCGATAATTACAATAGACCGATTGATGAACTTGGATTTCCCTCTCTTCATTCAGTGGGTTAAAGCTTGCATTTATGATGTCCATTTTTTGTTATAATAAATAGTGAGTTGAGAGGGTTTTTCAACTCTTCTTTTTGTTTAAGACAAGAATATTCTCTTTCTTCGTATTTGTTTATCGTAATGATGAATACCTTTTCTTACCTAATAGATGATTAGATTTCTCCGTGGAATTATAATAATACTTCTATAAATATAAATAAGGTTTTTTACCTTATATTTATGATTTGTTGACTTTTTGGTAAATTCAATATTAGTTCTATTTTAAATATTTCCAGTAAGTAAATAAATTCTATAAAGCCTCTAATTTGTGTTTAAATGATTCTAAGTATATTATATACTTTTTCAAATCTAATGATTCTATTATTCAATGGTAGATTTGTGATATTAGTCGGTTTGCTCTTAAGGCTCTTAAGGCTTCCCCTCAAATTACTTAAGGGTTAATACTAAGTATTCTAATTTGGTGGTTGTTGATTGTTAAAAGCTTTCAGATAGAATTTTGCACTAGTTATCCAATTGGAAACTCAAATTGTTTTCTTTTGTTGGTAGATTATAATTCTTTAAGACCAAAGTTTGGAGATACTTACATTATTGGTTTAGATCAATTGCTACTCTCAAAAATCTCAGAAAAAAGATTACCTCTTTGTGCAACAATTTCCTTCATAATAATGGTTATTTTAATAAGCTTCACACCTTTGCTAGGTTAGCCCCTATTAAGCCAAAATAGTTTGGTGGTTTGGAGCTACCTAATCTGGATAACGTAAATGTCATGTGCAAATCTAAAATTATAATTTATATTCTCTTGTGGCTTCTTGGTGTTCCGGNACGCGGGTTAGTGCAGAGAGGATCGAGCGGCTTCGGAAACAAAACGTGGAATCGATAGCGGCAGGGAGGGCTCACCTTCAGTTAAAATTTTGCGAGAGGACTTGTTGAAGGAAGTGACATGAATCGTCTCTCTGGATTTGTCAGGTAATTGAACGCCTCTTCGATCTTATTTTTGTGCTTTGGCGGACTTGTTGAAGTATGCATGTCATTGACCTAGGCTTCAGACTTTTATCAAATTAGTGGCAAGAGATCGGCAGTCACCTATCAGACTTGTCAACGATTTAATTCCCTTAGTTTAGCATCAAGCTTTGAATGATCTTTTGGGATAACTGCTTCGGTCATTTGCTTTTCACATTGTCAAAATTATTGAAGAAGAGGATTCCGCTAGTTTGTGCCTTATACTTGATCTGACTTGTTATGAATGAAAATTGGGCTTCAATATTTGAACAAACCATTAAGCTTAGCTAGATGCTTTCTTGAGCAACGATCAATCCTTTGATTTTCCTTGATCTTTTTGACTGTTCAAGAAAAACTTTTTGATCTAGTTTGCTTGAACTTATCAAGTTGACTAAACTTAAAAACTTGACAGTCTTTGTCATCAGACTAGCAAGCAAAACAATTGCTTCATCACTACACCCATTTTTGTCTTATTGAGTGATGATAGTTGTCAGCGACTGCCATAATTGAGTTTGTTAAGTCCAACTTTTAGGACCTGCTTGTGCCCTAGACTTAGACTACAGAGATTTTATGCTTCTTCAACTTGATAGACTAAATCTTATAGACTTGGGAATCTCAGTTCTCAAATCACAAAGTCTTGGAACTTATATAGTTGAGAATGTTTTAGCTTGACTGCATAATCATTTTCTGTGTGTAGATTATCTCTTGGATTTAACTTTAATTCATCAATCTATTGAAAAAGTCTTCTAGAGCTGGATCACTTGAACTCGTCAAGCTAAATAAGTTTGGGAACTAGACAACTCTCATCATCAGACTAATAAGATAGAGACTCTCTTACTGCAGCCATTTTTATGGCTTTGTTGAGTAAGAAGAGCTTGTTCCTTCACTATTAACAACTTTTTTTGATTTGTTGAGTAAAGTGAACTGTCAGCGACTTAGCCATTTTTGGGCATGTTATGTTTGACCTTTTTTAACCCACTTTAGTCATAGACTTGAATTGTGGTAGAACTTACATTTTTCCAACTTAAATTATTAAAACTTCTAGATCTCAAAATAATTTCAGTTAAACCTTCAAGATCTTAGTTAACAAAAGAGAAAAATCTTTGTTTTTTTAAGTTTTACCACCTATATTTTACTTGAGCAAAATTATTAAACAAATATTTGAGGATTTCAACATTACAGTACATGTCTACTCAAAAGAAATGGGATCTAAAGGCATGATGTCAACTCTTCTCATTGGGATCTCAGCCATAAAGTTGTTGTCAATCTCAAAAGAGAAGCTTATAATCTCATCAAATACATTTGAGGATCTCGACCTCAAGCACGATATCAACTCAAATAAACTAAAAAATATCCCTTGACTTACGGGGGATCTTATGATCAGTTAGAAACACGTTCTTGTATTTCAATAACTGTGTACTCGAATAAATGATGACTTAATGACTGTCTTATACTGTTTACTTAGAAAGAAGTATTTGACCTGTTTCTCAATAAACTTCTTATGCAATATTATCAAACAATACACAATAGATAAAAATAAAATAAAATTTAATCAATGTTCAATTCAATGATGGTAATAAAATATAAGATTTTTATTTGATTTCTAATAAATTTATGGAAGCTAAAAAAAAAAAAAAGTTGATTTTGCCCCTATTCAGGGAAAAATTATTCCATACGGATCCGACACCGCACGCATCTTGCGTGCGGTGTCCAATCCTGAGATTTATGGTCAGGATGTATTTCGGTGGACCGATCCCACCTAATTTAAAAAAAAAAAAAAACTGAAATGATCCTGACCGTAGATCACCGTGATCTACGGTCAAGATCAGACACCGCATGCAGAGATACATGCAGTGTCGTTATGCAATAATTTCTCCTATTCAGGACGAACTACTACAGTCAATCTGAGAATACAAAGGCATAAAAAAAGAATTTTTTATCACCTTCTCAAGCTATTGGGGAGGTATTCAAAATAACCCCCTTCCTTTCCCAGAAAACAAATATGCAAATAAAAAAGAACCTTTACCTGCCCGCCANCTATGTGATTAGGGTTGTCAAAATGACTTTTTGTTCGTGAACGGCTCGTGTTCGGCTCGCTAAGCAAACGAGCCAAACAGGAACACACTTTTTGAGCTCGAAATATAAACGAGAGCTCAGGTTCGGCTCGTTTACATCCGCACGCAATAATCGCTCCTAATTGGGGAGTTATTCAGGCTTTAACAGAAAAAAAAGTTTTTCAAAATAACCTCCTTCCTTTCCTCATAAAACAAATATGCAAATAAAAGAGAAGAACCTTTACCTGCCCGCCGCAGTAGCATCAAACCTGAAGGCCACGAGATACCTGCCAGGATTTTCTTCATCTTCCTCAATCACCAGCGTCTCCTTCTTGAGATTAACATCATTCCTTATCGTCACCGCTTTCTGGTGCTCCACCACAGGAGCCCGCGGTGACGGCACCGAACTGTAGCGATTCCTCCATCCCTGTTGATAACCGGCTTGATCGCCANGCTTTCTGGTGCTCCACCACAGGAGCCCGCGGTGACGGCACCGAACTGTAGCGATTCCTCCATCCCTGTTGAGAACCGGTTTGCTCGCCCCCGCCTCGGTGGTGATGGTCCAATGGCGCCGGCAGCTGGACAACAGAATGGGCGTACGGCGTCGGAGGTGGAGGGTAATAACCAACGTAATGGTAGTACTGTGGAGGGCCAGGGTTCGGATATTGAGCGTACGGCATAGTCGCAGCAAAAATATAACGATTACTGGGCGGGACCTCGAGCAGCTGCTGAGGTGGTGGGAGGATGGAAGGGGTGTTAGGGTTACGGCTCTGGTTTCTCCGGCGACCATTTCCTCCGCCGCCGCTGCTGCTTGCCATGTTACCCATCGCCTGCGCTCTCTTTGCCCTCTGTCGCGGCCGTGGAGAGTGCGGGTTAGGTTGCAGGGATCATGAAATCAAAAGGGATTCAGTTGGGAGGTAAGAAAATTTGAGAAATCGGGTTTGAGAATATTGGGTGCGAAGATCGAATCCGGCCTACCAGGCAATTAATAATTCCAGGAAAAGAAAAGATTGTAAAATGCGCCATGAAAACGAAAGTTACTTTGTGTGGGATAATGGAATGCTGCGTAGAGGTCCACAAAGAAGGGCGCACTAATCCATGGAGGGATTTTTATAACGGCTAGTGGTTTTGAAAGACTTGTGGTGCAATTTTCAAATGAATTTAATAGGATGCAAGGGTTTTTTTGTTCCTCTTTGTTTATTCCCTAAAAGCTTAGTCTTTTTTTTATCCTTTTGATCCTATTCTTTTGCTTCTTGCTATGTTTAGAAGCCTCCCATTTTTGTGTATTATGAAAGCTCTTTCATTCCCTTCTCTTCCATTTGATAAATCTTCTTCTATTCGTGGTCTTGGACCTTCTTTAAATTAAAAATGTCTTATGTTTTCCCACTTCCTTAACCCTATGAACTTCAGCCATTCTTTTATTTCTTGTGGGAAGGAGAAAGTTTCTTTAAGCTATTCCAAGAAGTTATTCCAAATTGTGGCAGCCTGCGCTTGTTGGATATGTGTTAGGCAACCGATCATTTTATGATAATCTTCTTCAAGTTATCCAAAAAGCGTCCATCGTATCTCTTTAAATGAGGGTTTCTTTTTGTTCAAATTTAATTGTATGGAGGATTAAAAAGTGATTCTTTCGAGTGGAAATTGGTTCATTAATGGAGAATTCATGTTTTTTCAAGTCTTGGACATATGATTTCAAGCCTGTAAAGGAATATATATTTCCAAGAGGTGAACATTTGGGTTAAGTTTCCAAATATCCCTTTATATTGTTGGTCGGAAAAGAATGTCTCAATGATTGCTAGTAAGGTCTCTATTCCCGTAATGGTGGATCCACTTGCTGCTAAGGTTCTCGTCTTGCCTTTGCTAGAGTTAATATTAGATAAATGTAGATTCAGTCCTTCCGAATTCTATTATCAATAATGTTAAGGGAAAAAAAATATCAAAAGAGTTGTTTATAGGTGGAAATTGTTAGCTTGTAAATATGGTTCTTTCTTTGCTTATGACATTTCTTCTTGCACTGATTATAACTTATTGGTGCCTCTGCGTAGTAGGAACTCTAATAGGAACAAAAATTTTATTAGATCTAACAAAAGTTCTAGTTTGCTTTCTATTCCACCTCCAATTATGAAGGTTTCCAAGGATCCTTCAATGACGATGGTCGCGAACGACCCGCTCTCTCTCACTCTTTTCCCTCTCTACCTCCAACTGATCTTAACATTAATGTATTCAAGTTGTAAAGTTCTTTGGTAAAATCTCCGCTTATTTTAGATCACTCGCCTATTACAAGTCATTTTGGTGCTTATTATAAGCTCTCTTGNTTAACATTAATGTATTCAAGTTGTAAACTTCTTTGGTAAAATCTCCGCTTATTTTAGATCACTCGCCTATTATAAGTCATTTTGGTACATATTATAAGCTCTCTTATAGATTTCTGTTCAAGAATTATTAGAAATAAAACCCTGAATTTTATTCTTTAGTTGAAACTACTTGGATGAGTATAGTTAAAGAAGTCCCCTTATTTTCTCTCTATAATAAATTGAAAGCAGTCAAGATTACATTAAAAAGATGGAAATAAAGTTCTTATATCATAATATTAAGTTAGAAATAGCAAGAATTTTATTAAGGAAATTTTTAATGACAATTCTCATATTTTCTACGAGAAAGAAAAAGTTAGTGAAACCATTTTTTCTACCTTGCCTTTCTTAATAGTTATACTTGCAGTTTTGATTATAATCCAGGTGGATATTGGGCTTATTGTACCTTAAATGAGCTTGATTTTGTTTATCTTATTAAGGAATTTTCAGACACTAAGATCAAGCAAGTTTTTTTCTCAGTAGTGTTTAATAAAATTTTGAACCTGATACTTTATAGCTAATTTTTTTAAGGATACCTGGAGCATCACAGATTCTAATTGCATTGAAGCTGTGAAATACTATTTTCTTACCTCCAATCTCCCTACAATAGTTAATCACACGTCTATCACTCCTATACCTAAGCATAACACTATACATAAAGTTATCTCAAANAAAAATTTTATATTGATTTTAAAACATATTTTATATTTTTTTATAAAAAAATATTTATAAAATATAAAAAATAAAAGGGTAAAATGACTGAAAAATAATTTAAAAAACAAACATAAGAATTTATGAGTTCAATAAATTGAGTTATAAAAATAAGACTTTTATGTATGCCAATAAAAGATTAACTTAAACAGTTTCTTCAACATAAATATTGGTAAAATAATCTTATGAAACTCAATAAATATCTCACTGGCCTCACAATATCAGTTTTCTTTCTTACATAATATAAGACAAAACAACTCATATATTTCATAGTAAATAAAATAAATATTTAGTTGGCATGTAAAAACCCCTAAAAGTTGAAGTTCATTTTAAACCCTACAAAACCTTGATTTTTTTTAATAAGAAAAAAACAAAACTTATCTTCTATCTCCAAACAACAAAAAAAGCTCTAAAAATTGAACATAAAAAATTATTTTGTAGGTAGGATATCTACTTTAAAATATCACCAAAACAGCCCTTCCTTCCATTAGTAAGAAGATTCTTTCACACAACCAAGTCTCCCACAATCATAATTAAAAATAAATAAATAAAAAAAAATTTAAAAAAGAAGAACTAAAAAAGCATCAACTTTAAAGATGCTAGTGCAAATATATACATTTCACCACACCTTAACTTATTTAATGAGAAAAAGTTGGATCAGATATGATGATCAAACTTTTAATCAGTATGAGTTTCAAAATCATTGTAATAATTTTGAGGTAAATATAATATAAAATGTAATCAATCAAAAGCATATTACCCTCATCCCAAAATAAATTCCACAAGTTTATAATTCATCAAAATCAGCTTTTGATTAGACTAACTAGACACAACTTAATCAGATATTATCAGTGGAACTAACCTTTCATCATTATAAACTCATTAATATCATATAATATACTGAAAATTTTGCCCTTAATCTTCTTACTTTGCCACTCTATTCTGAAGTTCCGGTTCTGCCATTGCTGAAGTTGTTCCTCCTCTCTTCTTTCCTGCCTGAAAACAAGGCGACAACAGATCATCTTCACCTCCATTGTTCACCTTCATCTCCAACAAGCGATCAACAGGCTGCCTGCACACAGGACATCTATTCGTCCGGTACCTTAGAACCTCTGCACATTCACGGCACAAGCACTGTAATGGAGAAACAAAACCAAGTCAAATGTCAAGGAAAATGCCTAGCATAAACACTAACACCTACACCATAAAGGTTCAGAATTTTTGGGAAGAAGAGATGATTATAATATACAGTACCATATGCCTGCATGGGAGCACAGCAGTGTCTCTAAGTTCTGAAAGACAAACAACACATTCTTTTCCTGGATCATTCCCATCAAAATTTTCAACAGAATTCCCTACACCATAGATTTCCTGAAGCTCATATCTGGTTCCATTCAGCCACAAGATCTGCTTCACCACGCGGACTCGGTATTCGCCATTTTCCTTCTTCTCAAACACAGCTTGGGTTATCTGTGAGTTTGGAGCTACCATATTGTTGTTCTCTGCAGATCCTTCTTGGTCAACTGGAGATGCTTCTGCTCTGATTGCCAGAGGGTATATCTCTGTTTCTCCTTCTTTAATCAGTTCGAATTCCTTGAACATGGAGATGTCGATTCCGGTTCCGGGTGGCTGTTTGAATTGCTGGCCAAGGCCATTTTTGAATGAAACGGTCACTGGAGGAAGAAAGGTCTCCTTCGTCGGGGTGAGGTTGCATTCAAAACCTTCTTGGGCGAAGAAGATAACTGTAATGCTGTTCATGGAGTGAAAGGAAGATTTTCAGAGGATTTGGTTGATAAAACAGGAGATGGAAGGCAGAGATTTTGTGTAGATGTTGAGAAAAATGTGTTTTTTGAAAATTACAAGTTGCTTTTAGAGATGAAAACAAAATGATGTATGAATGGTATATATAGATTAATATATTTACTTTTGTTTTGGATACATGTACATAAACATAAAGACAAGTATATTCATGGCGGCGAGCGGCACGGCTTACGGAAGCGAAGGAGAGAACATCGAGTGCCGCGACAGAGGAGACGCGGGTTAGGGCAGGGAGGATCGAGCGGCTTCGGAAACAAAACGTGGAATCGATCGCGGCAGGGAGGGCTTCGGTCTTCTGAGCAGGAAGGTAACAAACCTGAATTGTCTTTATAATGTGAATGAGCATGCCTTCAGTTAAAATTTTGCCATCTAGTGGACTTGTTGAAGGAAGTGACATGAATCGTCTCTCTGGACTTGTCAGGAAATTGAACACCCCTTCGATCTTATCTTTGTGCTTTGGCGGACTTGTTGAAGTATGCATGTTATTGACCTAGCCTTCAGACTTTTATTGAGTTAGTGGCAAAAGATTGGCAGTCACGTGCTTTATCAAACTTGTCGACGATTTAATTCCCTTAATTTAGCATCAAGCTTTGAATGAACTTTTGGGATAACTTCTTCGGTCATTTGTTTTTCGCATTGTCAAACTTATTGAAGAAGAGGATTCCGCTAGTTTGTGCCTTATGCTTGATCTGACTTGTTATGAATGAAGATTGGGCTTCATTATTTGAACAAACCATTAAGCTTAGCTAGATGCTTTCTTGAGCAACGATCAATCCTTTGATTTTCCTTGATCTTTTGACTGTTCAAGAAAAACTTTTTGATCTAGTTTGCTTGAACTTATCAAATTGACTAAACTTAAAAATTTGACCGTCTTTGTCATCAGACTAGCAAAATAGTTGCTTCATCACTACAATCGTTTTTGTCTTATTGATTGAAGAGAGTTGTCAGCGACTGCCATATTTGAGTTTTTTAAGTCCAACTTTAGGACCTGCTTGTCTCCTAGACTTAGACTACAGGGATTTTGTGCTTCTTCAACTTGATAGACTAAAGCTTATAGACTTGGGAATCTCGGTTCTTAAATCACAAAGTCTTGGAACTTATATAGTTGAGAATGTTTTGACTACATAATCATTTTCTGTGTGTAGATTATATCTTGGACTTAACTTTAATTCATCAGTCTATTGAAAAAGACTTTTGGAGCTGGTTTAATTGAACTCGTCAAGCTAAAGAAGTTTGGGAACAAGACAACTCTCATCATCAAACTAATAAGATGGAGACTCTCTTACTGCGGCCATTTTTACGACTTTGTTGAGTAAGAAGAGCTCGTTCTTCACTACTACCAGCTTTTTGTGACTTGTTGAGTAAAGTGAGCTGTCAGTGACTTTGCCATATTTGGGCATGTTAAGTTTAACCTTTTTAACCCACTTTAGTCATAGATTTGAACTGTGGTAGAACTTACATCTTTCCAACTTAAATTGTTAAAGCTTCTAGATCTCAAAAAAATTTCAGTTAAACCTTCAAGATCTTAGTTAACGAAAGAGAAACATCTTTGTTTTTTTAAGTTTTACCACCTATATTTTACTTGAGCAAAATTATTAAACAAATATTTGAGGATTTCAACATTACAGTACCATGTCTACTCAAAAGAAATGGGATCTCGATGTAAGGCATGATGTCAACTCTTTTCATTGGGATCTCAGCCATAAAGTTGTTGTCAATCCCAAAAGAAAAGCTTATAATCTCGTCAAATACATTTGAGGATCTCGACCTCAAACACGATATCAACTCAAATAAACAAAAAAAATACCCCTTGTCTTACAGGGGATCTTATGATCAATTAGAAACACGTTCTTGTATTTCAATAACCGTGTACTCAAATAAATGATGAGTGACTTAATAACTGTCTTATACTGTATACTTAGAAAGAAGTATTTGACCTGTTTCTCAATAAACTTCTTATGCAATATTATCAAACAATGCAAAATAGATAAAAATAAAATAAAATTTAATCAATGTTCAATTCAATGAAGGTAATACAATATAAGATTTTTATTTGGTTTGTAATAAATTTATGGAAGCTAAAAAAAAAAAAGAGTTGATTTTGCCCCTATTCAGGACGAACTACTACAGTCAATCTGAGAATACAAAGGGAATAACTTCGTTCCCCTTCCTTTCCTCATAAAACCAATATGCAAATAAAAAAGAAGAACCTTTACCTGCCCGCCGCAGTAGCATCAAACCTGAAGGCCACAAGATACCTGCCAGGATTCTCTTCATCTTCCTCAATCACCAGCGTCTCCTTCTTGAGATTAACATCATTCCTTATCGTCACCGCTTTCTGGTGCTCCACCACAGGAGCCCGCGGTGACGGCACCGAACTGTAGCGATTCCTCCATCCCTGTTGATAACCGGCTTGATCGCCACCGCCTCGGTGGTGATGGTCCAATGGCGCCGGCAGCTGGACAACAGAATGGGCGTACGGCGTCGGAGGTGGAGGGTAATAACCAACGTAATGGTAGTACTGTGGAGGGCTAGGGTTCGGATATTGAGCGTACGGCATAGTCGCAGCAAAAATATAACGATTACTGGGCGGGACCTCGAGCAGCTGCTGCGGTGGTGGGAGGATGGAAGGGGTGTTAGGGTTACGGCTCTGGTTTCTCCGGCGACCATTTCCTCCGCTGCCGCCGCCGCCGCCGCTGCTGCTTGCCTTGTTACCCATCGCCGGCGCCGCCGTGGAGAGTGCGGGTTAGGTTGCACGGATCATGAAATCAAAAGGGATTCCGTTGGGAGGTAAGAAAATTTGAGAAATCGGGTTTGAGAATATTGGTTGCGAAGATCGAATCCGGCCTACCAGGCAATTAATAATTCCAGGAAAAGAAAAGAATGTAAAATGCGCCATGAAAACGAAAGTTACCTTGTGTGGGATAATGGAATGCTGCGTAGAGGTCCACAAATAAGGCCGCACTAATCCATGGAGGGATTTTTATAACGGCTAGTGGTTTTGAAAGACTTGTGGTGCAATTTTCAAATGAATTTAATAGGATGTAAGGGTTTTTGTGTTCCTCTTTGTTTATTACCTAAAAGCTTAGTCTTTTTTTTTTCCTTTTGATCCTATTCGTTTGCTTCTTGCTATGTTTAGAAGCCTCCCATTTTTGTGTATTATGAAAGCTCTTTCATTCCCTTCTCTTCCATTTGATAAATCTTCTTCTATTCGTGGTCTTGGACCTTGTTTAAATTGGAAATGTCTTATATCTTCCCACTTCCTTAACCCTATGAACTTCAGCCATTCTTTTATTTCTTGTGGTAAGGAGAAAGTCTCTTTAAGCTATACCAAGAAGTTATTCCAAATTATGGCAGCCTGCGCTTGTTGGATATGTGTTACGCAAACGATCATTTTATGATAATCTTCTTCAAGTTATCCAAAAAGCGTCCATCTTATCTCTTTAAATGAGGGTTTCTTTTTGTTCAAATTTAATTGTATGGAGGATTAAAAAGTGATTCTTTCGAGTGGACATTGGTTCATTAATGGAGAATTCATCTTTTTTCAAGTCTTGGACATATGATTTCTAGCCTGTAAAGGAATATATATTTCCAAGAGGTGACCATTTGGGTTAAGTTTCCAAATATCCTTTTATATTGTTGGTCGGAAAAGAATGTCTCAATGATTGCTAGTAAGGTCTGTATTCCCGTAATGGTGGATCCCCTTGCTGCTAAGGTTCTCGTCTTGCCTTTGCTAGAGTTAATATTAGATAAATGTTGATTCAGTCCTTCCAGATTCTATTATCAATAATGTTAAGGGGAAAAAATATCAAAAGAGCTGTTTATAGGTGGAAATTGTTAGCTTGTAAATATGTTTCTTTCTTTGCTTATGACATTTCATCTTGCACTGATTATAATTTATATACCTTCTCGAATGGTGCCTCTGCGTAGTAGGAACTNGAAAGACTTGTGGTGCAATTTTCAAATGAATTTAATAGGATGTAAGGGTTTTTGTGTTCCTCTTTGTTTATTTCCTAAAAGCTTAGTCTTTTTTTTATCCTTTTGATCCTATTATTTTGCTTCTTGCTATGTTTAGAAGCCTCCCATTTTTGTGTATTATGAAAGCTCTTTCATTCCCTTCTCTTCCATTTGATAAATCTTCTTCTATTTGTGGTCTTGGAACTTCTTTAAATTGGAAATGTCTTATATCTTCCCACTTCCTTATCCCTATGAACTTCAGCCATTCTTTTATTTCTTGTGGTAAGGAGAAAGTTTCTTTAATCTATTCCAAGAAGTTATTCCAAATTGTGGCAGCCTGCGCTTGTTGGATATGTGTTAGGCAAACGATCATTTTATGATAATCTTCTTCAAGTTATCCGAACATCGTCCATCTTATCTCTTTAAATGAGGGTTTCTTTTTGTTCAAATTTAATTGTATGGAGGATTAAAAAGTGATTCTTTCGAGTGGACATTGGTTCATTAATGGAGAATTCATCTTTTTTCAAGTCTTGGACATATGATTTCTAGCCTGTAAAGGAATATATATTTCCAAGAGGTGAACATTTGGGTTGTTTCCAAATATCCCTTTATATTGTTGGTCGGAAAAGAATGTCTCAATGATTGCTAGTAAGGTCTGTATTCCCGTAATGGTGGATCCCCTTGCTGCTAAGGTTCTCGTCTTGCCTTTGCTAGAGTTAATATTAGATAAATGTTGATTCAGTCCTTCCAGATTCTATTATCAATAATGTTAAGGGAAAAAAATATCAAAAGAGCTGTTTATAGGTGGAAATTGTTAGCTTGTAAATATGGTTCTTTCTTTGCTCATGACATTTCTTCTTGCACTGATTATAACTTATATACCTTCTCGAATGGTGCCTCTGCGTAGTAGGAATCCTAATAGGAACAAAAATTTTATTAGACCTAACAAAAGTTCTAGTTTGCTTTCTATTCCACCTCCAATTATGAAGATTTCCAAGGATCCTTCAATGACGATGGTCGCGAACGACCTGCTCTCTCTCACTCTTTTCCCTCTCTACCTCCAACTGATCTTAACATTAATGTATTCAAGTTGTAAAGTTCTTTGGTAAAATCTCCGCTTATTTTAGATCACTCGCCTATTACAAGTCATTTTGGTGCTTATTATAAGCTCTCTTGTAGATTTCTGTTCAAGAATTATTAGAAATAAAACCCTGTATTTTATTCTTTAGTTGAAACTACTTGGATGAGTATAGTTAAAGAAGTCCCCTTATTTTCTCTCTATAATAAATTGAAAGCAGTCAAGATTACATTAAAAAGATGGAACTAGTGTTTTTCTAACCATTTTACTAAAATTATTCTTAAGCTCAAAGATTTCCAAACTAAAATTATGTCTCTTCTTGAAACTAATCCTTTGGATAATGATCTTATTGCATGTTATTCCTCATATATTGCTTTAAATTGTGAGTACAAATGGCTTAAGCAAAAAGCTAAATATGATTGATTTACTAAAGGAGAAGATAATATAAAGTTCTTATATCATAATATTAAGTTAGAAATAGCAAGAATTTTATTAAGGAAATTTTTAATGACAATTCTCATATTTTCTACGAGAAAGAAAAAGTTAATGAAACCATTTTTTCTACTTTGACTTTCTTAATAATTCTACTTGCAATTTTGATTATAATCCAGGTGGATATTGTGTTTATTGTACCTTAAATGAGCTTGATTTTGTTTATCTTATTAAGAAATTTTCAGGCACTAAGATCAAGCAAGTTTTTTTCTCAATAGTATTTAATAAAATTTTGAACCTGATACTTTATAGCTAAATTTTTTAAGGATACCTGGAACATCAAAGATTCTAATTGCATTGAAGCTGTGAAATACTATTTTCTTACCCCCAAGCTCCATACAATAGTTAATCACGCGTCTGTCACTCCTATACCTAAGCATACTAATGCTTCGGCTATTAATGATTATAAACACATTTCTCTTTATAACACTATACATAAAGTTATCTCAAAGCTCATTGCAAATTGTCTAAAACTTTTATTGTCTTTTATTATACATCATGCTCAATTTGTGTTTATTAAAATACATGATATTGAAGATAGTATCATTTTGGCAAATGAATTTCTCTATGTTTTTAACGTTTCTTCCACTAATAAAAATTTTATGCTAAATTGATCTAAAAAAAACTTTTGAAAATGTTAATCAATAATTACAATATACCGATTGATGAATTTGGATTTCCCTCTCTTCATTCAGTGGGTTAAAGTTTGCAGTCATGATGTCCATTTTTTGTTATAATAAATAGTGAGTTGAGAGGGTTTTTCAACTCTTCTTTTTGTTTAAGACAAGAATATTCTCTTTCTTCGTATTTGTTTATCATAATGATGAACACCTTTTCTTACCTAATAGGTGATTAGATTTCTCCGTGGAATTATAATAATACTTCTATAAATATAAATAAGGTTTTTCACCTTATATTTATGATTTGTTGATTTTTTGGTAAATTCAATATTAGTTCTATTTTAAATATTTCCAGTAAGCAAAAATAAATTATATAAAGCCTCTAATTTGCGTTTAAATGATTCTAAGTATATTATATACTTTGTCAAATCAAATGATTCTATTATTCAATGGTAGATTTGTGATATTAGTCGGTTTGCTCTTAAGGCTTCCCCTCAAATTACTGAAGGGTTAATACTAAGTATTCTAATTTGGTGGTTGTTGATTGTTAAAAGCTTTCAGATAGAATTTTGCACTAGTTATCCAATTGGAAAATCAAATTGTTCTCTTTTGTTGGTAGATTATAATTCTTTAAGACCAAAGTTTGGAGATACTTACATTTTTGGTTTAGATCAATTGCTACTCTCAAAGATCTCAGAAAAAAGATTACCTCTTTGTGCAACAATTTCCTTCATAATGATGGTTATTTTAATAAGCCTCACACCTTTGCTAGGTTAGCCCCTATTAAGCCAAAATAGTTTGGTGGTTTGGAGCTACCTAATCTGGATAACATAAATGTCATGTGCAAAACATAAATGTCATGTGCAAATCCAAAATTATAATTCATATTCTCCTGTGGCTTCTTGGTGTTCCGAGCACTACAATCTATAGTTTTCTTTGGTTTAAAAAGATAACAATATTTATTTTAATAGAAAAACTTGTCTTAAACGACAATTAGAATTAGAAATGCTACATGTTTTCAGATCAACAATAGTAGTATCATATTTTTTTGTTCTTTGATCCATGGCTTAATAGATACCCTTTACATGAAAATTTTGGGCATTTGATTTTTCAATAGTTTGATTACTATCCTTCTATCAAAATTAGAGAGATGATACTAAATGATTCTAGGTATTTTTACAATCCTAATAGAATTTCATAATAAATTGTAAGCTCTATTAGCAATATTACCATTAAATCTGGTTTTATCTCATACTTTTGCAAAGATTCTAATAATTATTCTCATAAGCTCTCTTACAATTTTGTTTATGATAATTATCATGTTGCTTATTGGAGCAAGTTTATTTTACTTAGAAAGTACTCCATCAAATTCACTTCTTTTGCTTGAAAAATTATGCTAGGAGGAATTAAAATAAGTGATATTTTGATTTCTAAAGGTATTTTTGTTAACAAAGATTGTGTGCCAAGTTTTTTTGGAAATCATACTCATAAGTAGCTTTTCTTTGAATGCCACTATGCCCATTCTATTTTGAAAAAATGTATTCCTAGTGCAATTTATTTCTTATGAGCAATAATTTTTCATCAAATTATCAACTATGCTAACATTCTATCTTTCTTAAATCATCAAGAGATATTTCTTGTTGGTTGTTCATATTACTATTCAGTTTATTTAGAGAGAGAAATTCTAGAATTTTGGAAGTTCCATCTCTTCTATTAATTTACTCATTCCGAATGTTCATGGGGCCACTAAAATAAAGCAAAATAAATGAAAATTTAAGGAGGATCTTTCTCTCATCATAAAAGAGTTTTATAATTATCGATCGATTTTCAATCTTTTCACTTTTTTCATTGATTGATATATGAATTTTGATGGTTACCATGGATACTTCCTAAGTGGAAGTTTTTGGGTTGAAAGGAATATTTTGGTTAATTTTTTTAAGTTGATTGATTAAAATTATGATTTTTTGGTTCATTTGAATATATCTAAAACTGGTATTTGAAGATAAAGCTTCTTTTTCTCAAATTTGAGATTCAAATTTTGTTGATTTAGTTTTTGAATTATGATGTTCTCCTTATTTCTCATTCCGCTCGATCGACTTCCAGAAAATTTGACTGCATTTTTGTTGTTTTTACAAGAAGTTGGTGACGACTGGTTGACAATTTTAAAAATCCTTCATGATTGTTTATGGATGCAGAGTATGTTGGTTGATTATTTTGAGTATGAATGCAACCATTTCTAGTAGTTTTGAAAGGAATTCTTAGAATTTTGATGTCTGGGGATTGACAAGAATGCAGATAACAAGATAAAGCCTTCTTTTTCTCAAATTCGAGATTCGAGTTTTTGTGAGTTTGATCCTTGGGCTATGATGTTCTCTTTACTTTTCATTTTGCTCAGCCGACTTCCAGATTCTTCTGGCTGCTCTTTTGATGTTTATCTGATGTTTGCTTGTGAAAAATGGGATCTGTTGTCTGATGATACCATATAGAGATCTTTTTTTATGGCTCAACTTTTTTATCTTATCAATCCAATGGTTATTGGCAAGGACTGAGATCTTTTATGATTGAATGATTATCATTTGGTAGCCAAATTTCTGGTAATTTGCCAATGAGATTTTTGTAGCCGAGCTCTGTTTGATATTATCATCTTCTTTGTATTTTGGCTTCAACTCATCATCTTTTTCTAAAGAATCACTTTATTATGAGATGGTGGTTGCTTTCCATTTATGCAGATTTAGATTCTTTAGATGGTTCATCTCAAAGCTTTATCTGATTGTTCCTGGTGATTTTTATTTATTTGTGTTATATTTTCTTAAATGTTTTCTAGTTATTTGGTTATTTTTTTGTAGTCATTTCCTTGNGGTAAATTGCCAATGAGATCTTTGTAACCGAGCTCTGTTTGATGTTATCATCTTCTTTGTATTTTGGCTTCAACTCATCATCTTCTTCTAAAGAATCCCTTTATTATGAGATGTTGNGGTAAATTGCCAATGAGATCTTTGTAACCGAGCTCTGTTTGATGTTATCATCTTCTTTGTATTTTGGCTTCAGCTCATCATCTTTTTCTAGAGAATCCCTTTATTATGAGAAGTTCGTTGCTTTCCATTTATGCAGATTCAGATTCTTTGGATGGTTCATCTCAAAGCTTTATCTGATTGTTCCTGCTGATTTTGATTTATTTGTGTTATAATTTCTCTTATATTTTCTTAGATGTTTTCTAGTTATTTGCTTATTTTTTGTAGTCATTTCCTTGATGAATAAAGTTGGGTCTGACTGCTAATTATAATAACGAGTAAGTTGTAAGTTTTTATTTTAGTATATATATATATATATATATATATGGTATAAATGTATGAAGCAAAGTTGGGTGTTAGATATCTAAATATATAATAATTAAGTGGTAAGTATGCAAATGCTCCTTTTATTTATTTATTTATTTTTAATATTAAATTAAATTATTTTTAAAAGTACTCAAAATATCTTTTGATATTTTAATTATTTTTAAAAATAATTGTCACCCATGTGCGTTATGTTCTTTGAGATATTTATATTTTTAAAATATATTTATTTAGGTTTTTTTTTTTTTCTTGCTTGCATAAGGTTAGGGATGTTAATGATCCCATTTCAAAGTCAAGTTAGGGATCTGCTCGGAATCGGCTCAAATATAGTGCGGCTCGAAACATTATATTCGAGTTCGAGTTGATCTGGCTCAAAATTGAATCAAGCTCAAAATTAGCTCAATTTGACTCAAAACTTGAAATTAATTGGCTCAAATTAAGTTATTTGAATCGGTTCTAGCTCGAAATCGGCTCAAATTTTGCTCATGACTCGTTATATTTAGTTTTACTTGGCAGTAATATATAATTTTTTTAAATAAAAAAACACTACAGCCTGATCTCAAGTCAGTTCAAGCTGATCAATGTATGACTCAAATATGAGTCGAAACAAATTCAATATTCGATCTTCGATCCAATGTTTCGGCTTATAGTTTGGCTTGTTTATTTTGAGCCCATCTTGATCTGAGCCAAAATTTGAACTAATTTTAGAGCGATTAATGATCATCAAGCTAAATTCACGACCTTTATGATTGGCATGAGCAAATCATAATTATTAATTAAATTAACTTTTATAAAAATTTTATTTGTCCTTGTAATGTTATCTTTTTTATTTTTCATTTAGAACAAATACATATATATCACATAATTCCTATATATTTACATATCAACTCATAAACTTCAATTTTTGCACAGACCCCGCCTCATCTATATATTTACATATCTAACCCATTAAAAGTTAAAATAGATATATTTTTTGATGTGATATAAGAAATTAGGTGGCATAAATGCAAAAAAATAAAGTTCAGGAATTAGATGTTCTCTATCTAAATGCCACTTTTTTCCCTAATTTGAACTAAATTTCACACATTTTCCGACACCAACAAAACTTGCACCCCTAACAATCAAATTTCGAGCTGAGTTAAAATCGACTCGAATAGATTTAGTGCAGCTCAAAATCATCTCGTCGATTGTTATATTTGATTTTGAGTCGAACCGACTCGAAATTGAATCGAGGTAAGAAGCTATTTGGATTTGTTAAACTCAAAATTGCATTTAATTGGCTCGAATTGAGCTATTTGGATCCTTTCAAGCTTGAAATTATCTTGTGATTGGTTATATTCAAATTTTCTTTCCATTATATATATAATTTTTTATAAATAAAAAAAATACTACGAGCCGATATCAAGCCAGTTCGAATCGATTCATTCATGGCTCAAAATCGNTTTTAATTTTTATTTATATTTTTAAAATATATTTATTTAGTTTTTTTTTTTTTCTTGGAAGATTTGCTTTCATAAGGTTAGGGATGTTAATGACCCCATTTCAAGTTGGGGATCTGCTCGGAGTCGGCTCAAATATAGTGCGGCTCGAAACATTATATTCGATTTCAAGTCGTTTATGCTCGAAATTGAATCAAGCTCAAAATTAGCTCAATCCGACACAAACTTGAAATTAATTGGCTCAAATTAAATTATTTGGATTGGTTCTAGCTCGAAATCGGCTCAAAATTTACCATTTTTATAAATAAAAGTATTGTAGCCTGATCTCAAGTCAGTTCAAGTTGATCCATGTATGACTCAAATGTGAGTCGAAACAAATTCGATATTCGATCTTCGATACAATGTTTCGGCTTATAGTTCGGCTTGTTTATTTTGAGCCCGTCTTGATCTGAGCCAAAATTTGAACCAATTTTGAAGCGATTAATGATCATCAAGGTAAATTCACGACCTTTATACGGCTGATTGTTATGTATCTATATATCCACTCTATTTTGGATAATAAGTCTCAAAAGTTTTAGGGGCATAATTCATCATAGTGAACTCAATGAAATCTGGCACGAGCAAATCATAATTATACCACATAATTTCTATATATTTACATATCTAACTCATTAAAAGTTAAAATAAATATATTTTTTTATGTGATATAAAAAATTAGGTGGCATAAATGACAAAAAATAAAGTTTAGGAATTGGATGTTTTCTATCTAAATGCCACTTTTTTCCCCTAATTTGAACTAAATTTCACATATTTCTAGACTACAACAAAAACTTGCACCCCTAACAATCAAATTTCGAGTTAAAATTGCCTCGAATAGATTTAGTACAGCTCAAAATCATCTCGTCGATTGTTATATTTGATTTTGAGTCGAACCGACTGCGAAATTGAATCGAGGTTGATCGGCTCAAAATCGAAAGAACTTATTTGGATTTGTTTAACTCAAAATTGAATTTAATTGGCTCGAATTGAGCTATTTGGATCCTTTCAAGCTTGAAATTATCTCGTGATTGGATATATTTTTTATAAATAAAAAAAATACTACGAGCCGATATCAAGCCAGTTCGATCCGATCCATTCACGGCTCAAAATCAGCTAAAAAAAATCAATCCAAAGTTTCGGTCCATAGCTCAGCTTGTTCATTTCGATCCAATCGAATCATTTTTTCTAGCAATTACCGATCTCCGAGCAAAATTCACAGCCCCAACCAAAACCAAAACAAGAAAACTAATGGCTGAGCAAAGGTTAGCAAACCAGACCTTCAAGCCCAATTCCTCCTGAAGGTCCTTCATCTTTATTACGTATTATTTATTGTACACCTCTTCTTTTATCTTCTTTCTTCTGCTCCATTTCTCGTTTGAGAAATACACAGAAGCCAACAATGGCGGCCATTAACATCTCTCTATATCATGAGCAGGCAGCTTCCACAGCCAAGCTCTTAATGACCTTCTCACATGGGTCCCCAAACACGTTGGGGGAGACACTGATGCTGCAACTCTTCAACCCCAAGCATTCCTACAAAAAAAAAACAGAAAAAGAGAGGGAAATTTACATAAATTCCACGCAATTCTCGTGTATTTNAATACACAGAAGCCAACAATGGCGGCCATTAACATCTCTTTATCATGAGCAGGCAGCTTCCACAGCCAAGCTTTTAATGACCTTCTCACATGGGTCCCCAAAAACGTTGGGGGAGACACTGATGCTGCAACTCTTCAACCCCAAGCATTCCTACAAAAAAAAAAAAAACCAAAAAAAGAGAGGGAAATTTACATAAATTCCACGCAAATCTCGTGTATTTACATATCTAACCCCTAATGTCTAATGTTTGCAATTACATATAACACCGGTGCTATAAACAACATATGCATGAAAAGTTAGTAATGGTGGTATTTATACTGTGATGTTAAAGACCNTCGTGTATTTACATATCTAACCCCTAATGTTTAATGTTTGCAATTACATATAACACTGGTGTTATAAACAACATATGCATGAAAAGTTAGTAATGGTGGTATTTATACTGTGATGTTAAAGACTTGAGCGGCATGCATGTAAATTTGAAATTAGTTTTGTAAATATATAAGAATTGTTGTATGCATGTAAGGGCTCCTATATGAATTTGTAATAATTAGTGCATAGGAGTGTAAACATGCGGAGCTTGACCAAGCTTAAGTGTTGTTTGGCTCGACTTGTATCGAGTTGTTCATAAGAAAGTTCACGAATATAAAATCAATTTGGAAGTTGTATATAAATTATAGAGATGCACTCATGCAAGGTCCGCATAAATGCATGTACTAAAATGCATACTTCGACATACATAGTTACAAACACAATCAAGCTACTATCGAGAAGAAAACAAGGAAGCAAAGCCTTGTTCGTGTTTAGCATGTTAAATGAACGAGCTCTATAAAAATTAAAGGCATTTACATGCATACTACCCGATTCTTATGTATTTACATATGTAGCACTAAAGCTTTGCTTTTTTTATATTTATACCATCCAAATCTTTCATACCAAGTCAAAAATATCAGCATTTTAACTTTTACAAAATGAAATAAATATTTTCATGCATAATTAAGATGATATACAACAACAACAATAGGAACAACTACAAGCCTTTAGTCCACTAAGTGGGGGTGGCTACATGAATCCTTTTCCTCCATTGCGTCCAATTGAACGTCATATTTTCATTTAATTCTAATAGATTGAGATCATTTTTTATGCAATGGGTAAATTGAAGGATAGATGGTGGGTATATAAATACATTGGAATTGAATGAGCACGTATGTGAATCTTCTCTCCATCCCTGAAACTTCTAATAGCTATTGTGAAATCCATAATGACAACTGCTCTTTTTTGNGTGGGTATATAAATACATTGGAATTGAATGAGCACGTATGTGAATCTTCTCTCCATCCCTGAAACTTCTAATGACTATTGTGAAATCCATAATGACAACTGCTCTTTTTTTCGGATAACTATCCTATTTGGCGATCTCAAATAATCAAGATCACGAAAGCTAATGGTTTCTTGGGATTTCTTGACGGAACCATCCCACCTCGGTCTCCCACAATTCTTCATGAAACGGGTTCTGCCTCCGTCGATCCCCTACAAACCATCTGGTAGCTCGTTGATCAGAATTTGGCAGCTGCGAATTCTTCCACTATCTCAACCCCCCATTTTGCCATGTCCTTAGTTTGGAAAGCTGTCATGACCTATGGACTGCTTTGGAAAAATGTTTCCAGGCTACCAACCGCTCTAGGGTCATCCAATTGAAGAATGGGCTCTACATGTTCTCGATGCACAATCTTACCATGTATCAATACCTCATGAAGATCAAGACGACTGTTTATAATATATCCGCTGTCGGCTCTCAAGTTGACATTGAAGATTCATCCTTTATATTTTGAAAGGGTTCCAGCATCGTAATTTTCATTCAAGACTGCCATATGCATGAGATCCACTCCCATTAGTCTTGATAAATTATATGCTCTTCTCATTAGCGAAGAAATTAACCTCTCCACTGCACACATTTCTAACTCCATGGATCCCAATCCTCAGCTTGCTTTATACAACCCAAAAGCAAATCCACATTTTAAAAGGGCAAAGGCAAGAACATGTATTCTCGAACCAGGAAACCCGCAGATGGCTCAAATTGTAAGCCTAAAAGTTCATTGTGTTGTTCCCTGCCAAATCTATAATAAACCTGGCCACATAGCATCTCATTGTTGGCATCGAGNTTAACCTCTCCACTGCACACATTTCTAACTCCATGGATCCCAATCCTCAGCTTGCTTTATACAACCCAAAAGTAAATCAACATTTTATAAGGGCAAAGGCAAGAACATGTATTCTCGAACCAGAAAACCAGCAGATGGCTCAAATTGTAAGCCCAAAAGTTCATGGTGTTGTTCCCTGCCAAATCTATAATAAACCTGGCCACATAGCATCTCATTGTTGGCATCGATTCAACAGGGACTATCAGCTCAACATTTCGATCTCTACTACCTCTACTACACAAACATGGAACCAATTGGTACCTCGATAGNACTATCAGCTCAAAATTTCGATCTCTACTTCCTCTACTACTCAAACATCTTATCTCACCTCTTCATCCCACCTACCCAATTGGTACCTTGATAGTGGTGCCGCCTCGCATTTTACTTCAGNGCGAATTCTTCCACTATCTCAACCCCCCATTTTGCCATATGTCCTTAATTTGGAAAGCTGTCATGACCTATGGACTGCTTTGGAAAAATGTTTCCAGGCTACCAACCGCTGNTCGTGTATTTACATATCTAACCCCTAATGTTTAATGTTTGCAATTACATATAACACTGGTGTTATAAACAACGTATGCATGAAAAGTTAGTAATGGTGGTATTTATACTGTGATGTTAAAGACTTGCGCGGCATGCATGTAAATTTGAAATTAGTTTTGTAAATATATAAGAATTGTTGTATGCATGTAGGGGCTCCTATATGAATTTGTAATAATTGGTGCATAGGAGCGTAAACATGCGGAGCTTGACCAAGCTTAAGTGTTGTTTGGTTCGACTTGCATCGAGTTGTTCATAAGAAAGTTCACGAATATAAAATCAATTTGGAAGTCGTATATAAATTACAGAGACGCACTCATGCAAGGTCCGCATAAATGCATGTACTAAAATGCATATTTCGACATACATAGTTACAAACACAATCAAGCTACTATGGAGAAGAAAACAAGGAAGCAAAGCCTTGTTCGTGTTTAGCATGTTAAATGAACGAGCTTTATAAAAATTAAAGTCATTTACATGCATACTACCCGATTCTTAGGTACTTACATATGTAGCACTAAAACTTTGCTTTTTTATATTTATACCATCCAAATCTTTCGTGCCAAGTCAAAAGAATCAACATTTTAACTTTTACAAAATGAAATAAATCTTTTCATGCATAAGTAAGATGATAAACAACAACAACAATATCAACAACTACAAGCCTTTAGTCCACTAAGTGGGGGTGGCTACATGAATCCTTTTCCTCCATTGCGTCCAATTGAACATCATATTTTCATTTAATTCTAATAGATTGAGATCATTTTTTATGCAATANTTAAAGACCTGAGCGGCATGCATGTAAATTTGAAATTAGTTTTGTAAATATATAAGAATTGTTGTATGCATGCAAGGGCTCCTATATGAATTTGTAATAATTAGTGCATAGGAGTGTAAACATGCGAAGCTCGACCAAGCTTAAGTGTTGTTTGGCTCGACTTGTATCGAGTTGTTCATAAGAAAGTTCACGAATATAAAATCAATTTGGAAGTCGTATATAAATTATAGAGATGCACTCATGCAAGATCTACATAAATGCATGTACTAAAATGCATATTTCGATATACATAGTTACAAACACAATCAAGCTACTATCAAGCCGAAAACAAGGAAGCAAAGCCTTGTTCGTGTTTAGCATGTTAAATGAACGAGCTTTATAAAAATTTAAGGCATTTACATGCATACTACCCGATTCTTATGTATTTACATATGTAGCACTAAAGCTTTGCTTTTTTATATTTATACCATCCAAATCTTTCATACCAAGTCAAAAATATCGGCATTTTAACCTTTACAAAATGAAATAAATCTTTTCATGCATAAGTAAGATGATATACAACAACAACAATATCAACAACTACAAGTCTTTAGTTTTCTAAGTGGGAGTGGCTACATGAATCCTTTTCCTCCATTGCGTCCTATTGAAAGTCATATTTTTATTTAATTCTAATAGATTGAGATCATTTTTTAAGCAATAGGTAAGAAGATATGTAAGTAAAAATTGAAGGATAGATGGTGGGTATATAAATACATTGGAATTGAATGAGTACGTATGTAAATCTTCTCTCCATCCCTGAAATTTCTAATGGTTATTGTGAAATTCATAATGACCACTGCTCTTTTTTTGTGGATAACTATCCTATTTGGCGATCTCAAATAATCAAGATCACGAAAGCTAATGATTTCTTGGGATTTCTTGACGGAACCATCCCACCTCCATCTCCCACAATTCTTCATGAAACGGGTATTGCCTCCGTCGATCCCCTACAAACCAACTGGTAGCTCATTGATCAGAATTTGGCAGCTGCGAATTCTTCCACTATCTCAACCCCCCATTTTGCCATATGTCCTTAATTTGGAAAGCTGTCATGACCTATGTACCGCTTTGGAAAAACGTTTGCAGGCTACCAACCGCTCTAGGGTCATCTAATTGAAGAATGAGCTCTACATGTTCTCGATGCACAATCTTACCATGTATCAATACCTCATGAAGAGCAAGACAACTGTTTATAATATATCCGCTGTCGGCTCTCAATTTGACATTGAAGAGACCACTCTATAATCTTGGATTCCTTTGAAGAAAGGAGTACTAAGGTTCTTTTTGACTTTATCAAAATGATATTAGCGATTGTTAGAAAAGAAAAATCAGCTTTCACTATTTACTTTCACAATTTCTCTAGATTCGATGGTATTTTCTTGCTTAAGCACCTAGCATGTCATCATAAGAGCTACAAGCTCAAACCACTGGTTAGGAACCATAGGCTTTACGAGATAGCTGTCTATTCTGGTAAGAAGAAGTTATTCTGCTTCAG
>JXCR01083982.1:0-16473 GCA_002079205.1 Phalaenopsis hybrid cultivar | reverse complement strand
ATGGTACCTCACCCCACTTTGAACATCTCAAATCGTTTGGATGTCAATGCTTTCCTTGGCTACCTCCCGTACACCAAAACAAATTGCAGCAGAGATCTCTATCCTGCGTCTTTCTCGGATATCCTCCTAATATCAAAGGCTATAAATGCTTTCACTGGCAAGATGATTATAACTAAACATTTAATATTCACTGAATCAATTTTTCCCCACAAATTCATGCATCAGCCCGTAAGCCACCCTTTGGCACCTCACGTTACCACTTCTCTCACTCTCATCCCCACGTCCACTATGCGGCCCACTACCTCTTAAGGATCCCAAAGCTGCTCTCTGCCACTTTCACCTCCATTGCCTCTACCCGAAAACCCTCAGCCAACCACCTCTCTGCTTCATATTACATCGACTAGCTCTCATCCGACGATCATGCCTCCTCCCCCAAAACATCTTATGGTTATTCGCTCTCAGACTCGTTTCATACCCAAAAAGGTGATTCTCGATCTCTTGCATGACAAACACCTTCCAAAAGAACTGCTTCATTTCAAAGAGGCCGTCAAATATAAACATTGACAATAAGCTACTGATGAATTTAATGCTCTGCAAAAACAACATACATGAAAACTGGTTCCTTCTCCCACTGATCATTCAGTCCTTGGAAGCAAGTAGACTTCCATAATTAAATGCAACAATGGTGGTACTATTGTCCGATATAAAGCTCGTCTCGTAGCTCTGGGACATCAACAAGAGTATTGTCTTAAGTATACTGATACCTTCAGTCCCGTTGCCAAAATCCCTACAATACGACTCTTACTTATCATCACTCTTCAGAACAAGTGGACAATACTCCAAATGGATTCATCTAATAATTTATTACACAGTCGTCAAGAAGAAACAATTTATATGTATCAACCACCAGGCTATAAAGATCCCACACACCCCTCATATGTTTGTCACCTACTGAAATCAATCTACGGTCTTAAGCAAGGCCCAAGTTNAGAACTGCTTCATTTCAAAGAGGCCGTCAAATATAAACATTGACAATAAGCTACTGATGAATTTAATGCTCTACAAAAATAACATACATGAAAATTGGTTCCTTCTCCCACTGATCATTCAGTCCTTGGAAGCAAGTAGACTTACAGAATCAAATGTAACAATGGTGGTACTATTGTCCGATATAAAGCTCGTCTCGTAGTTCTGGGACATCAACAAGAGTATTGTCTTAAGTATACTGATACCTTCAGTCCCGTTGCCAAAATCCCTACAATACGACTCTTAATTATCATCACTCTTCAGAACAAGTGGACAATACTCCAAATGGATTTATCTAATGATTTATTACACAGTCGTCTAGAAGAAACGATTTATATGTATCAGCCACCAGGCTATAAAGATCCCACGCACCCCTCATATGTTTGTCACCTACTGAAATCAATCTACGGTCTTAAGCAAGGCCCAAGTCAGTGGAACAATACTTTCACAACTCATGTACTTACATTTAGATTCGGCACCAGTGTTGTTGATCCGTTCCTCTACATCTATCACCACGCTTCTCATTGACTTTATCTCCTATTTTATGTTGATGATATACTTCTAACTGGTAATGATATTGGTAAGATGTAGCAACTTCAACAAGAATTACAAACTCATTTTTCCATGAAGCTTATAGATTCGGTCTCTACATTTCTCGAGATCAATATTACTCACACTCCTAGTGGCTATCACCTCAACCAAACCAGTTATGTTCACGAGATTCTGAATCATGCCAGCATTACTACCTGCAAACCGATGCCTGCACCTCAAACCATTTCTATCAAGAGCTTATCGGATTCTAATGTCCTCTCTGATCCCTCTCTTTATAGGCAACTGGTCGGTTCTCTATAGTACATCAATTTAACTCGACCAGACATCATGGTTGTTGTTAATTCTCTCTCTGCATCTTCAAAATCCGTTTTAGTCTCGTTATCAAGATCTCATTTTACCATTCATAGCAGATCCGCTCACACTTCAAACTTATGTTGATGCTAGTTGGGCCAATGATGTGCATGACAGAAGATTAATTGCGGGCTATTGTACCTTTATTGGACCCAATCTTCTCTCTTGGCATGTGAAAAAACAATCAATCGTTGCTCGGTCCTCCATCGAAGCCGAATACCAAGCCATATCTTTGGCGGTGACCGAATTATATGGCTTCGGTGTTTGCTACAAAATTTTCAAGTCTCTCTTACTACACCTACCATTATATATTGTAATAACATGTCATCCATGACAATCACTAAGAACTTGATCTTCCATACATGAGCAAAGCATATTGAAATTGACTATCATTTCACTCTGAACACATTCAATCAAATGAGATTACCCTACAATATCTACCTTCAGAAGCACAAATTGCAAACATTTTCGCCAAAGCTCTACCTACTCCTAGGTTCTGCACTCTCCGGGGCAAACTAACAATATCTCCTCCAAATATTATTAGTTTGCAGTGGGCTATTAATGAACCCAAATAGTTATCCCCGCCTGTTATCGTTAAGGCTTATTAATTGTACTTGGTCGTAATTACCTGTTATTATTTAAAGTAGGGTTCTTATATAAAAATTCCTTGTAATAGTCTTATAATATGACATATTGTTTGCTTTCCTGTAATTATGCCTTTCTATATTCTCCAAATCTATCAAAAACTAAGCAAACACGATCAATTTATCAATCCAAACACAAACAATAACCTTTTCTGGCGACTCTTCGAGCGAAAAGGAAAGCATCTTAAAACCAACTAGAAGTAGAAAGCTTCACCATTTACCTTTTTAACAACCTCGAGGGCTTGATCGCTGCTGCACTGACCATGACTAAAGCCACCACACTCGCCAGCAGGAGTCCCGAAGCTCGCAAAGTTTATGGATGAGATGAGCTGATTGGGATACGGGCACTCCAGCTTGAGGAGAGGTGTGGAATTCATGGTGGTCTTCTGAAAGGGCAGCTCAGACTCCACCAATGGAGCAGGGTGAGATTCTGAAACATACCCACATATGCTTTTAACCTGCTTAATGGCGAATGATATTTGCTCTGGATTTCCACCAATCTCTTCAAAAAGAACCATTGTGTTGCTTCCAGACTGAACCATGGAGCGAGGCAAATGATACCTGTTTGATTGAACAATTCATGCTAATGAAAAAAAAAATTCAAGTTTTGAGGACTATTGAAGCATTTTATAGAATAGGTGAAATAAATTTTGGAAGAATTACATGCATACCACTTAATTGCTATGTATTTACATATCTAACACTTAGACTTCAATTTTTACATGAGAGAAGTGTCAAAATGACCTGCTTACTCTTTATAGGGGCCATTTTAGCAGTAGAGTTTAAAAAAGTGTCACCTTTGTCCCTAGACTCTTTTAGTGGGGGGCAACGATAATCCTTTGTAGGGATAATTTTAGCCCATATTAAAAAGCCTGGGGACTAATTTGGCACTTTTATGAACTCTAAGACTAAATTGGTCTCATGAAAATAGCCAGGGACAATGTTGGCACTAATTTTTACATATATGGCATTTTACCCATGCATGAAAAGCTAATTTCACATTTTAAAAATTAAAAAAGTGTATTTTCAATATGATATGAAAGATTTGGGTGACATATACATGTAAAAAACTAAACTTTAGGCGTTAGTATACAAATACATAGGAATTGGATCGTATAAATGTAAATGCCCCAATAAATTTTGATTCTTACAGTTGTTGAGAAGGCTTCCCACAGTTTTTCAGGCACTTATCAGAGTTATAAGATCCTTTGTAACTGCATGAATTGCATCCATTTTGTGAAGCGAAATTAGTCGGCCAATACCGGCCGATACTCTGCCCGTTGATCCACGCCTCCCCCTTTCCCATCCCCGTGAAGTCTATTATGATGGGATCGTTGCCATCGGGAGCGGCGAAGCTCGCCTGCATCAAGATTTTGACATAAGAACACAAGCTAGTAAAAACAACGAAGAAAATTGTCAAAATGGTCCTCAATTATTTACATGGGAAAATTTTAGTCCTCAAGTCTATAAAAATATCAATTTAGTCGCCAATATCTTCTAAAATATAGTTGAAAAAGTTCTCAATAAAAAGTATTTTAATTTAACACTTTTATAAACTCTGGGACAAAAATAGACACATATAAATAGTCAGGGGACTATTTTGACATTTTGCTCTTTCAAAAATTCACAGCATAGAAGTTGTTGGGATAAAGTGGCGGCGAAAATTTAGTGACAAATGGTCATAATCTCATTAGAATTCCTTCAAAGCTAGCAAAGAAACAATTTTTTAATTATTAGCTTGATAATATTAACTACAATTTATACAAATATAATTGATATAATTTTGAAACTTTACCTTGTACCAGATTAATGGCTGATTTTTTGGAATATTGGGAAGTGAGACCCAATCTGATGAATTTAGAGAACTGCTATATAAGCCGGACGACTCGCCTTTAAGACCAACCTAAGTTTGCACAAAGGCATTTTGTGAGTTCAAAATAACAAATTTAATTCAAACATGATAGCAATGGGTATAAATCATGAATTGGTACTATAGAAGCTCCATTTAAAAGTCCTATAAAAACACGAGCTTATACATTTGACCAATTTCGGAACTAGAAAAGTGTCGAAGTAGTCCCATGATTCTTTGCAGGGGATCATTTTAATCCCAGAGTTGATAAAAAGCTCAATTTAGTCCCCAAACTTTTCTAATATGGGTTGAAATAGCTCCAAAGGAGGATTATTTCAACCCCAATTTAAAAAGTATAAGGACAAATTTAGCACTTTTATAGAGTTTGAAACAAAAATATCCCCACGTAAAATAGTTAGAGGCCTATTTTGGCACTTTACTCAACTCTAAACAAAGAATAAACTTTTAGATTGCCGATAGGCAATCTGAACTTTCATTGCAAATTAAAGGTTGAAAAAAAGCAATGGCATTCTTATGTAATGGATTGGTGATGAATGATGAGAAATTTAAGTCACAGATTCAGCCCTAAGTTTTTTTTTTTTCTATAAAATCGCGCCTACGACTTAGAAAAAGGCGAAAAACTGAATAACTAGGTCCAAATGAAAAAATAAATAAAGAAAATTACCATGGTTTCTCAACAGAAATAGAATCATGCATATTTTTATTCAGGTTATTTGACCGTTAAGAAGACATACCTGGTATGTCCACTCTTCAGAAGATAAATCCAATGTTCCTTTTTGGCCCCTCAGCTGTACAGGACCAGTAATTCCAGCACCAGTGAGGTCAAAAAATGCACCATAATTCTAAAAAAAGACGGAGGAAAATCAAATTAAATTATTATTATGACAAAATTACTAATCAGAAAGTCAAGGCAACCATTATGAATGCTCACAAAATAAGTTTCTCTCTTCCTAAATTCAAACAAATTACCTGCAAACCAACTGTTGCACTCAAAAGATCAATTTTATTGCTTCCCGGAGAAAAAACAATGGGATTATCAAAGGAGATTTTCGTCCCCTGCGCGCTTCCTGCAACAGATGAAAAATTAGCCATCTCAATCATTTGGCTTAGTTCATAAAAATTTTTAATTTTATCACTGAATTTCTTACTCATCAGAAATCCTCTCACCTGAATGAATACCATTAACAAAAACATGGAGAACATGGCCAAGTGATTCTATATGGAGATTTGATTGCAAAGGGCCATTAAGAAATGACTCACTTCCATTTACATCAATACTACAACAAATAAATTACATATAGTTACTAATGAAAATAAAAAAAAATTAATTTTTGATCTATTTACAAATAAAACCAGATGCTCACCTTATTGAATACCAGAGATAATCAGTACTGTCACTAGTGGTGCTTATCTGTTCCAGTAACCCATTTTTCTTGAAGGCATTGTCTTTCGATATACCGATGGGTTCATTAACGAAAGTCCAATCTGATGGTGAAGAAATAGAGGAAGCAGCTGGTTTATCTGAGGATTGAGGTGCAGAGTTCAGATATAAAGCTTCCACAGTAGTAGATTGAGAGTTGATCTGCAAGAAAATAATAATTTTAAAATTACAGTTTTTCAGAAGCCTTTGCATTGTACATAATAATTGAAACAAACAAACTTTCTTGGCTCCATTAACAATTACTGACTCAAAAAGTTCAAAAACAAGTTCGAAAAAGCAGTACTGCACAGTACACACTAATCTAGTTCATTTCAAATTGTAAAAAAATCTTAAGTGGTATTTATATAAACACCACACAATTCTTAAGTATTTACATATCTAGAACAAAAAATTTCATTTACATGCATAAAACTCAAATCTTTAATTTCACATCAAAAAACACTCTTATTTACTTTTTAAAAGTGGCATACAACTTTTCATGCAAGGTTTATGACACCAAAATGTTATAAATGTAATATAAAAGTATAGATGTTAGATATGTAAATACATAAGAATTGTGTAGTCTCTCTCTCTCTCTCTCTCTCTCTCTCTCTCTCTCTGTTGTGTGTGCGTGTTATAGGCCTACCTGGGCAGTATTGAAGACCACATTTTGGCAATCAGGAAGGATGCTAACAGACCATGGAGGTAATTGGTAAGTCTTGCCATTAAAAGCAACAGATGCGGTGGATTGAGTGCCAATATTAGCAAGAAAAGCTGCACATTTCCCTGAATTTGTTTTATACACATGTGCCTACATATGAAAACAAATCAGTATTATGCTTAAGTAATATGACATTTTAAAAATATCATAGAAATCAAAGAAGAGTTTTCACTAGTATAGGAAATTTAAATGTGGCATTTACATACATAACAACCAAATCCTATGTATTTATATATCTAACACCAAAATTTACTTTTTTACATTTATGCCACCCAAATCTTTCATACTGCATAAAAAACCACTATTTTAACTCTTAAAAAAAGTGAAATACACCTTTTCATGTATAGGTAAGGGGGCATATATGTAAAAATTCAAGTTTACGTGTTAGATATGTAAATACATAAAAATTGAGTGGTTTGTATGCAAATCTTCCTTTATCGAATGATTTATTGAAATGAACACATTAGATATCAATCTGCAAAAAATAATCCGGATACATGGAATCAAGATTTCCTCTCTTTTAAAACTTCCCCCATCACCAAGCATAAGTATTTTTAAAAAAACAAAAAAATTTGGTTTCCATATTCAAGGTTTTATTTCCCTCATAAAGCTAAGGTTTAAAAGAAACAAACACAAAAAAGAAAAAGTCATAGCATGTCAGCAATGGGTACTTTCTTCATACTGCATTACAAAATTACTGTGGAGACCTCATAATTCTTATGTAATTACACATCTAACACTCAAATTTTAATATTTACTTTATAAGACTCAGATAATTAACATCAACAAAAAATACCACTAATAAACACACATTTTCATACAATGTCTTGATTTGATTATGAGACTAAAGTATTATATAAGTAAATATCAAAATTTAAGTGTTAAATAAGTAATTGCATTAGAATTAATTATTCTTAACATTAAGTTGTGTAAGTAAATATCATGAGTATTAAAAAGTATATGCAAAGATATAAATGAACCAAAACCATCATTTATGTGCCTGAATCAATCTTTCTTATAAGCTACTTTTAAAAAATACTACAATTAACACTTTCAGTCATAGAGGCAACTTAAGTTATAATGTAACTAAATACTAACGTAAAATAAAATACGAAAAGAAGATTTACATATATACCCACTCAATTCCTATGCATTTGCATATCTGACACCTAAACTTCAATTTTTACATATGTCACCTTACCTATGCATAAAAAGGTGTGTTTTACTTTTAAAAGTTTCAAATGTGATATTTTTCATGTGATATGAAAGATATAAGTGGTATAATGTAAAAAAGAAGGTTTGAGTGTTAGATATGTAAATACATAAGAATTTTACAGTATATATGTAAATGACCCAATAAGAAAATGTTATGTATTTGTAGCTAGTTTAGCATGCGCACCTCCAAATTTGAACCAAGAGAGGGACTCGTTGGGTCAGCCGACAGTAATGCTTCTTCACAAAGCTTTATGGCTTTATGCAAGTCTGTTAAGTGGCCCCATTTAGGCTGCCTAATTATACCTACACAACACAGACAGTGATAAAAGACTTTCAAACAGAACCATATCTGATGAAATATCAATAATTGAAAACGGTAAATTAATATAGATCCAAAAAGTAATTGTTTTCAATCTAAAAAATAAGGGGTCATTCGGGATCAATTTTATTTTTCGGCTTTTGTCTTTTATTTATCTTTTTTGTTTTTATTTTATTTTTGTAAGTTTTGATTTGAAACAAAACATGTTTGGTATGCTAAAATAAAATAAGATTGTATTTTAAAGCACTCAAAATATGTAAAAGTTGTTTTAAGTATTTTCAAAAACATGTTAATTTATTTTTTTAAAACAAAACATAAAAACATCTTAAAAATACACTAAACAAACATGTTTTTAAATACAAAGAGAAAAAATAAAAATTAATACAGTTATGAACTTCAGTTATGAACTTCCCATCATTACTGTAGTTGTAAAATTAGTTACACAGGAAGATTCAGAGGAATGTTTAGGATCATTTAATCGTCAGCATTTTTTAATTTAATATCTTCATTTTCATGTTTTATTTGTTTTACAGAAAATTGCTTTGAACTCTGCCATTTATCAACACCCTGTTTGTACTTTAATGTTGAGTAAAATATGAGAAAGTAGAGCCATGCTTGAAATTGAAAATTTTGATTTTCTTCCCCCTCAACTTTATGGATGATAAAAATACCCAAAGGTTGAAATTACATTAAAATTTGAGTTGAATTGAAATAGATTCAATGATGCTTCAGTTAAGTTTTGAGTCGGGCTTGGGCCCTATAACTCAAACAACAACAATAAAAACAACAAGCCTTTATCCTGCCAAGTGGGGTTGGCTACCTAAGTCTTTTTTCTCCATTATGTCCTATTGAGTGTCATATTTTCATTTAATTCTAACAAATTAAGATCATTTTTATACAACATGCCCACGTCTTTTTAGGTCTACCTCCTTTCTTAACATAAGTCGAATCTAAAACATCTACTTGCCTAACCGGATCATCAAATGGTCGACGTTTAATGTGACCAAACCATCAAAGACAACTCTCTTTAATATTGTTCACCACTAGAGCGACACCTACCCTTTCATGGATACATTTGTTTAACATTTTGTCTCTAAGAGTCAAAAAACTCATCCACCTAAGCATTTTCATCTGAGCAACACTTAACTTAGTTTTATGCTTCTTTTTTATAAACTTACATTCTGCACATAAAATATGGCAGGTCTCACCACCATCTTATAAAATTTTCCTATAAATCAAAAATGATTTAAAATAAATTTAACTCTAGATCTGACCACTAATTTTTTTATTATATTTATAATAATACTAAATAAAAACTATTAGGTGATTACAACGTAAAATAACTTAGCCTTTGTCATTTCACACAAAAATTTGGCTAGTTATAATATAAATTAAGTTGATCGTCATTTTTTCTCACAAGAGTTTTCGTGTCAAATTCAAGCCTAATAGTAAGATTTTTCTATTGTAAGGGTTTGAGTGATAGGCAACACAAATCCAATAGTGTAGTGCATAGCCCAACACAGGGGCGTGACCAACTTTATGTTGAGGGTGAGCATTTATGTTATATGATGTTAATTTTAAAACTTTGTCCACCCTAAAAAATGGGTTGGTTCCGCCCACCATCTCCGTCTCCATGGTCTCTTCTTGACACATGTTAAACAATATTTTCTCTAAAAAATACAGCCTTCTTTGCATTGCATAGTCTTAATTGTAATCATAAATAGCTCCTCAAAGGCAAGTATAACTAGCCCTTCCTGTATAATAATATCTCCTCCACTAGCAATACGGAGCCACCTTAAAATTGTACATTTCTCATCTTCATTTCTCCATTTCCTATCTAAATATTCCTTCTTTATTACAACATTGAATTTTAGTTTTCCTAATATCTACGGGAATATAATAATAATTGGATGGAAAATTAAATAGCAAGCACATGTTCAAAGTTTGATATTTCACAATATTTTGCTTTAGTTGTTATCTTCAACTTATATATGTACAAGTTTCATTAACACATGGAAGTAAGAATTTTGCTAATTGTCTATTTATTTATGTTATATATTCTTCCACAATATTTTGTGATCTTGAATATTTCTTTGAAAAAAATAATTCATTAGAACAATGTAAATATTTGTAAATTAGATTGTTTAATATTTGTTTTACCTTTTAATTATTTTTCCCANTTAACACATGGAAGTAAGAATTTTGCTAATTGTCTATTTATTTATGTTATATATTCTTCCACAATATCTTGTTTGAATATTTCTTTGAAAAAAATAATTCATTAGAACATTGTAAATATTTGTAAATTAAATTGTTTAAAATTTTTTTTACCTTTTAATTATTTTTCCTTTAATCATTTTTAATTTAGATGGTTTCTAGCTCAAGTCAACTTGAATTATTTGTGAGTTTTCATATAATTGAAATGAGATAAATTTTAAAATAGATCATTGACTCTTTCCAAGAGATCATTTTAGTCTCAAAGTCTATAAAAGAATCAATTTAGTCTCTAGAATTTTTTAATATAGACTGAAATAGTCCCTACACGTGACTATTTCAAACCTACNAATTTTAAAATAGATCATTGACTCTTTCCAAGAGATCATTTTAGTCTCAAAATCTATAAAGGAATCAATTTAGTCTCTAGAATTTTTTAATATAAACTGAAATAGTCCCTACACGTGACTATTTCAAACCCAATTTAAAAGTTTTGGAGACTAATTTAGCACTTTTATCGACTCAGGCACTAAAGTAGCTCCACATAAACAAGCAGAGGACTATTTTAGCCCTTTAATTGAAACATTTCAATCAGAGGGTCTCCTCAAAAAGTTATCGAGTTCATGTCATGTAAATTTTGAAGATTTCAAGTTTTAATTGATGGTAAATTGCTCAAACTCGTTCTAATACACTTTTATTATCCTCAATTGAACAGAACTCAACTAACAAAAAAAAGTAGATACAATTCTAGCTCAGCAAAAATCCTACACATTTAATTTAATTTAATNCAATCAGAGGGTCTCCTCAAAAAGTTATCGAGTTCATGTCATGTAAATTTTGAAGATTTCAAGTTTGAGTTGATGGTAAATTGCTCAAACTCGTTCTAATACACTTTTATTATCCAAAATTGAATAGAACTCAACTAACAAAAAAAGTAGATACAATTCTAGCTCAGCAAAAATCCTACACATTTTAAGTTAATTTAATTTTTTATTATTAAATTTAAAATTAATTTTGTTTATCATATATTCATCTAGAGAACTCTAAAAAATTATTGGTAGTCAACTATTACCGAGCTACTTGGTTGAACACAATCTGAATTGTTACTTAGGCAAACAGATTTAATGGTTTAAACTACTTTGGATTGACCTTAGCTACGAATTAAGCACAAACAGATTAGATTAAGACGCATGTGGCAACATTAAGAGACTATATAAAAGGGGACTATACAAAAGACTATAAAAAAACTACAAGGAAGATACAGGCCAACAATTGACAAAAGCCAAACATAGCTTGGTAAGCTCCTTATCATATAAGGAAAGGGGTTAACTATTCGTAACATAAATGATGATCCTTATCAAAATTGTATTACATATATTTGATCATTATTTTACTAACCCAATTTTTTTTTTTCTTTTTTAAACTTTATCACCATTTAATTTTAACTTATTTTATTAGAAATCACATCTATTAAAATTATTCATCAACAAAAAAAATAAACTAGGATACCTTATTTCAAAAATCTTTTGCAAACATCAACATAAAAAGTAATTAATGTTGATCATTGTTTTAAAGTTGGTAATTATTCGATCACTCCACAATTACTAATGATGGGCAATTCCGATCCCCTTCCAAGTTCTTACTCACCTTATTGTAAGCTTACTTGATGAAATTCTAGATTATTAAGCAATTTAGAGAATGGTAGAAACGCATTTGAAACATTTCCCATTAAAATATGTCAACTCTCTTGTAATTCCATGATATCAATAATATTACNGTTACTTAGGCAAACAGATTTAATGGTTTAAACTACTTTGGATTGACCTTAGCTACGAATTAAGCACAAACATATTAGATTAAGACGCATGTGGCAACATTAAGAGACTATATAAAAGGGGACTATACAAAAGACCATAAAAAAACTACAAGGAAGATACAGGCCAACAAATGACAAAAGCCAAACATAGCTTGGTAAGCTCCTTATCATATAAGGAAAGGGGTTAACTATTCATAACATAAATGATGATCCTTATCAAAACTGTATTACATATACTTGATCATTATTTTACTAACCCAAATTTTATTTTTCTTTTTTAAACTTTATCTCCATTTAATTTTAAATTATTTTATTAGAGGTCACATCTATTAAAATTATTCATCAACAAAAATAATAAACTAGGATACCTTATTTCAAAAATCTTTTGCAAACATCAACATAAAAAGTAATTAATGTTGATCATTGTTTTAAAGTTGGTAATTATTTGGTCACTCCACAATTACTAATGATGGGCAATTCCTATCCCCTTCCAAGTTCTTACTCACCTTATTGTAAGCTTACTTGATGCAATTCTAGGTTATTAAGCAATTTAGAGAATTTGGTAGAAACGCGTTTGAAACATCTCCTATTAAAATATGTCAATTCTCTCGTAATTCCATGATATCAATAATCTTATCCTGCTTTATTACCAAAACATAAATAAGGGTTTAAGTGATAGGGAACACAAATCCAATAGTGTGGTGCATAGCCCAACACAACAGCATAACCAACTTTATATTGAGGGTGGGAATTTATGTTATACGATATTAATTTTAAAACTTTGTCCACCCTTAAAAATGGGTTGGTTTCGCCCCAGGTCAGCATGATCTCCACCTCCATGGCATCTTCTTGATGCATGTTAAACGATATTTTCTCTAAAAAATACAGCCTACTTAGTGCTACATAAACTTAATTGTAATCATAAATAGCTCTTCTCAAAGGCAAGCATAACTAACCCTTTCTGTTTGATAATATCTCCTCCGCTAGCAACACAGAGCCAACGTAAAATTGTAATTTCCTCATCTTTATTTCTCCATTTCCTATCTAAATATTCCTTCTTTATCACAGCTTTGAATTTTAGCTTTCCTATGATCAATGGAAAAATAATAATAATTGGATAAAAAATTAAATAACAAACACGTGTTCAAATTTTGATATTTCACCATCTCATACTTTAGTTGTTATCTTCAACTTGTACTAGATTCATTAGCATATGAAAGTAAACATTTTATTAATTGTCTATCGATTTATGTTATATATTCTTCTACAAAATCAGTGATCTTGAATACTTCTTTGGATAGAATAATACATTAGAACAATATAAATATTTGTAAATTTAATTGTTTAATATTGATTTACCTTCTAACCGTTTTTCCCCTAATCATTTTAATTTAGATGGCATTTCTAGCTTGAGTCAACTTGAATTATTTGTGAGTTGCCAAATAATTGAAATGAGAGAAGTTTTAAAGTAAATTACTGACTCTTTGCAATGGGTCATTTTAGTCTCAAAGTCTATAAAAGTGTCAATCTAGTCTCTAGACTTTTTTAATATTGGTTGAAATAGTCCCTACAGATGACTATTTCAAACTCAATTTAAAAAAATATAGAGACTAATTTGGCACTTTTATAGATTTGGGCACTAAAATAACTCCATATAAACAGTCAGGAGACTATTATGAAAATTTATCCTAATTGAAACATTTCAATGAGAGAGTCTCCTCAAAAAGTTATGAAGTTCATGTCAAGCAAATTTTGAGGATTTCAAGTACGAGTTGATAGTAAATTGCTCAATCTTATTATCATACACTTTTATCATACTCACTTTAATGGAACTCAACTAATGAACAAAGTAGATACAATTCTAGCTCTGCCAAAAATCACACTTTTAAGTTAATTTAATTTTTTATTATTATATTTTAAATTAGTTTTGCTTATCATATATTCATTTGGAGAACTCTAAAAAAAATTCGAAGTCAACTAATACCAAGCAACTTGGTCCAAATTAATGAGAATTGCTAGTTAGGCAAACATATTTAATGGTTTAAACTGTTTTGGATTAACCTGAGCTGTGGATTAAGCACAAACATATTAGGTTAAGACACATGGAGCAACATTAAGAGACTATATAAAAGGGCACTATACAAGACTAAAAGACAAGGAAGACACAAGTCAATAAATGGCGAAGGTCAAACATAACTTGTTCAGCTCCATACAGTATAAGGAAAGGGTTTGTTATTCGTAAATAAAAGATGATCCTTACCAAAATTGTATTGCATATATTCTATCGTTCTTTACTAACCCAAATACTTTTTTCTTTTCTAAATTTTATCTTTATTTACTTTTAGCTTATATTAGTAGAGGTCACGTCGATTAAAATTATTCAACAACAAAAAATAATATACAAGGATATCTTATTTCAAAAATCTTTTGCCAACATCAAAATAACAAGTAATTAATGTTGGTCATTGTTTCAAAGCTGGTAACTACTTGGACACTCCAAAATTCTTAATGTAGGGCAATTCCTATGCTTCAAGGTTCTTACCTTATTGTAAGCTTACTTGATGTAACTCAACATTATTAAGCAATTTAGGGAGTTTGGTAGAAACGCAATTGAATTTTCTTGTTAAAAGATGCCAATTCTCTTCGATCTAATCCTAATTTGAAATGAAAGTTCATTTCTCACTTCATAATTGGTAATGGTTACTTATTGATGATCAAATTTTTTAATCACCTAATTCTAGGCTAAATCATCCAAAGTGAGACGATGCAATTCTAGATTGCTAGAAACCATAAGGAATTTAATAGAAAAGTTTTCTCCCACTAGAAAGAAAATCAACTTTCCAAAATATTTGAATTAGCAATAATTTTTAAGAGGCCAAAACCTACAAGTGTAGACACCATCAAATAAGACAAGGCCACATAAATTGGTAACTCCGAAACAGTAATGATAATAAAAAAAAAGGAGTGACATACATTGATAAATAAACAACCCGAGAGAGTAAAACTATTGAATAAAAGAATTAATGTATTGTAAGCTTACCATATTCATCGATAGGAGCATCATAATCATAACTCGTGGTGATGAAAGGACCCCCTGAAGTGTGACCAAAGTTGGTTCCTCCATGATACTGAAAAAGAAGAATGGGCGGCATGAGTGGCGAATCCAAAACTTAAGGAGAGGAGTGACAAAATTAGAAATTAAGGAGTGATGGTTTTTTAAATTTAAGGCTTTCATTTCCAAACAAATTTAAAAACTGTTTTAAATACTATTATTAAGTTAAAAATATAGTTAATATTAAATTATTATTAAATATTCATATTTAATGAACAAAATTTTTAATGTATTTTATAATATTAAAGAGTTTAGTAAAAATCTAGGCGCGGCAAAAGCCTCGTCCAGCCACCCTTAAGTTTCACGATTGGATGGCATAAAATATGGATGGAGCAAATAGGTTGAGCAGGTGATTCTATAAATTCAAAATAAGAACAACTAGAAAATACCATGTAATAATTCTGGAAAGTGCCACCACGCTGGAAAAACCGTGCAACGGCAAATGCAAGATCTTCCACAGGTCTATACGGTGTTCGACCACCAAATTGAAGATACCTAAATATCAAAGGATGAGATTTACTAACATCGAATGGAGGAACTTAGAAACCATGCAAGCACTAAAAAAAACAAGACCAAAGTTAATAATAGGCCAAATATGCTTTCATATAGAAAGTTACTAACAGCATAAAAAGTGAAAAACTGTAGTGTCAACAGCCAAGAAATTCTGAGAAAAGACAGCCAGTTAAAAGGTAAAGAACAACTCTTACCATCCACTCCAATTTTCTGTCCACATCTTTGGCTTATTGGCAGAATTTGGTGTAAATTGATCACAGTAAAATCCATTGCAAGTATTTATCTATGTGGCAAAACAAGTAGTAGCTCAGACTGATAAACTGATAAATTCATATATTACAACTAATAAAACAAACGAACAAGAGAGACAACACAAGTATTGGAGTCATAAAAAAGGAAACTTTCACTCACAATGGGGTCTGGGGCATCGTCCTGCTGGCACATCACCCATGGCACACCTGTATCAAGAGAGGTGGCCATGGAAGCCGCCCAGCTAATGTAAGATTTCGCTGCTGAACCATAGGATGACTGAACATTACCATATTCATTCTCTATCTATTACAGATTAAACATTCAAGAGTCAGAAGAAAGAGCTCCATTTTCTTCAATCTAAAGCAAAGCAAGCAGCTTTTGGAACAAAAGAAAAGGTGGGAGATGAAAAATCAAAAATTTGAAAAAAAAAAAAAAAAAGTCACCTGAG
>JXCR01083980.1:0-10564 GCA_002079205.1 Phalaenopsis hybrid cultivar | reverse complement strand
TAAAAAAGTAAAGTTTTGGTGATAGATATATAAATACGTTGGAATTGGGTGATATTTATGTACGTAAGTTTACCCTCCCATTGGACATCTTCTGAAAATACAAGATGTGTTTTTATCTCCCTCTGAATACCAATTCTATTCTGAATACTGATTCAAGTTAGCCATTCTGTGCAAGCAGTTTTCCCCTTTTTCATTTCGGGGCATTTCATACATAAGACACAATTCTTATATATTTGCTTATCTAGCACCTAAACGTTCATATTTACCTGAATACTACTCAAATACTTAACATACATAAAAAATACTACCATTGCTATCTTTTTAAAAGTGAAATACACATTTGCATGCAAAAATTTATGATAACAAGATTTTCTAAGTGTAAATATGAAACTTTTGAGTGTTAGATATGCAAATACATAAGAATTGTGTGGTATGTTTGTCGGTCGCCGGAATGGATATCCCGACGCCCGATTTTAAAAGAAATTTATTTTAATTTATATATATAATTTGGAAAAAGTAGTATTTTAATTATTTTTGAAGTACGGACCGAACTGATCTCATATCTGTGATAGTTTAAATGATCGAGCACAACAATGTGCTTACTACATCTATCTAGAGGAACAAACATATTACTTACTAATGCGACTCGATTAAAAAACTAAATATTTTATGACATCCGTTTTAGTCTGATAACTTTTATATTGACCGACAAGTTTCTCTATTTAATACGGGAGATTAGATAAAGTTTATTTTAAACTGGGTTCTTAAGTTTCTTGTAGAGGCAAATCTCTATAGTTAATTACATTTTAAATGACTGAAATCTCTTAAGAAGAATCTCGATTAAAATCAGTGGTTCTGTCTTCAAGATTGCAAAGTTTAGGTTTCCAAAGTTAAATATAAGGAAATAAAAAGGAAATGACTCAAAAGAGGAACAATTATTTTCATGTCAATGAAGTGAAATGGAGGGGGTGCCACATATCCAGTGAGAACCCCGGTGACTTCTTAACTATTGTACGATTGGACCTTAACTCTAAGGAGACATCCTACGCCTCGTTGTCGTGTCTCGATCGCCGCCCTCCGTCCGCTTGCTTCCACGCTCTGCTTTTGGAAAGGCTACTCTAAGCTCCCTAACAGATTGATCATAAGTTCAGGGTTGCGGTGTGCATAAATGTACAGTTATTGGGTCAGTGGTCGCTACGGGGTACCTTCTAAACCGGGTGTCCTACTGGCCTCTAACCTAAAAAGTCTCTTGCATGTCTTTAGAAGCAGGATTTAATTATAAAAGGGAACATGGTATGGAACGCAGTAAACAATAAACAGTAATATTACAGACATGAATTATGTGTATACACAGGAAAGCGTGCAATAACAAAAGTGAATGCTGTAAATGTAAAACAAGGGTCGACGACTCCTGAAAAGACTCGAGAAAAAGCGGAAGAAGATCCACAGTAAATCGAAGAGAACCGTCAAAAACACGAAGAAGATCCGAAGAACAGAAATCACAAGTGCTTTACAAAGATTTCGAGGAAACCGTAGGAAAACACATAAAAATCCGATTTCGATGAAACCGTAGGAAATCACATAAAAAAAATCTGAAGAAAGAAAGCCGTAAGCATTCGGGTCGGGCTAGACTCAGAATTAGGTATTCTCTAGGGACTCCGAGGGCAACTATCGGTCACCCGTATATATAGAACCCGACATTTAACTAGAAATGTGTTCTACTACACCAACTTCGCTGGGTACTCCTTAGCCCAATACCAGCGATTGACAAGTGGACATTCAAATTTTGCTATTTAAAATTTATATTTTGACACGCATATATAGGTTTCTTGTATAGAAGAAAAGTAGTATTAATTTTTGGTAGTCAAAATATTTTGAGAGTAGCGTATCTGTTCTTATCGTATCTACTCTTATTATTTTATTTTTATTGAAAATATGATTATCCACAAGTTAATCGCACCGCTGGGGCTAGGACCACCAACAACCTAAGAAGGCAAGGGTGCCCTGCTAGTCTAGTGTTGGTGAATAATATCGTCATCTTACGTTTCACCGGTTCTCGATGTTGTAGGATGAAACATTATTCTGCTCTACCACCAAATGTCTTTATCATCAAGGCCTAATACCCCAAAAAGACCGTCCAACTTACGACCTTGTTTGATGGTTTTACATATAACCATAGCTATACGAATGCACTTATGTTTCGAACATAAGCACGTAAAATCCAAACCAAGTAGTAAGGAAAAAAAGAACCAAAAAGCAAGAAATGCAAAAAGAAAGAAGGCTAACCCGTCTCCAAAGACAATTTAGAAAGAAAAGCCAAAGTGGTAGGAGGATTAGCCTAAAACATCAAATTGGTGGTACTTTTGGATTGAGCAATGAGATGGGCACATCCCCAAGCTTTAGCTAGGAACAATCTTGAAATGCACAATTTAGAGTCCTCCAAGCTACCCAAACCTTTGTCAAATATATCAAGATTTTTTTTTTCGTTTTTTTTCTTCTTTTCTTCTTTTTTATTGCAATCAATTCAGCCCGCATAATTGGGCCCTAATATATCTCCAAATATTTAGCAAATCATTCCTCGAAAAGAGGCATTTGAATTCTTTCAAATAACAAGAATCAAAGTATTCCATTTTGCCAACATTAAAGCATTCAATTCCACCTCGAGCCAAAAGCTTTCAATGTCATATGAACCCAACATCATTCAAAGAATCCCATATAAGTGCTCATGACCAAGGTAGCAAGGGGCCCTCAAACAGGTGCACGAGGGAACCAACAAACACAAACAAGGGGGCTCTCGGGTAGGAGCAGCAGGAGGAGCCACCAAACCCAAACCAACAGCCACAAGCTCATGGGTAGGAGCAGCAGAGCCCAAACCAAGCAGAAGAAACACAACAGGAAGGCTCACGACCAGGGGCAACTAGGAAGGAATGCAGGCCCACACCCACACTCAGGAGATAACAGGAAGGTCCATGGCTAGGGGAAGTAGCAAAGGGGAAAGCAAAGCCCAAACCAAGCATAAGAAACACAATAGGAATGCTCACGGCCAGGGGCAACTAGGAAGTAAAACCAAGCCCAAAACAATCTCCCAAGCTTTAAAAGAAAATCAAATTTTCATCCAACATATATTTCAAATAGGGAAGCCTCAACAAGAAATGAAGCTAAACCCCAAAACCACTGCTCAAAACATCAAACAGATTCCAGTATGCATTTGAATAGGAGCAGCAGCAGGGAGCAAAACCGAACCACTAAAAGAGTTGCTCAAAGCAAGAAATAATCCCAACATGTATTCGAACAAGAGCAGTAGCTGAAAGAGCAAAACCGAGCCACCAAACAACTGCTCAAAGCACTAAAAAAGCATTCTAACATATATTCGAATAGAGGGAACAACTGGATGCAACATTCAGCCACCAAACCAAACCTCCAAGAGCCCCAAAATCAAATAAAAGCCATCTGAATATGTTTCCAGTAGGAGGCAACAGGGAAGCACGAAACAAAGCCCCCAAATTAAAATCTTCAAAAGCTTCAATATCAAATCAGTACAACAAAGGCAACCGCAACCCATAGGGCTAGAACAACCTAGAAATCCACCATGTTAAACCCAGGCAACAAGGAAAAATGCAGCCCAGGAGGCTAAAACAATCCTCAAACTTCAACTTACCAGCATAGATGTGATAAGAACATAAGGAGGAAGCTTACACATGCATAAGAATTAAACCATGCCTTTCATTAGCCTACATTCTTAGCTAAGTACCATGGAATATTTAAAACGGGCCTAATAGCTTGTATTTGAATTGAATTAAGTTAAAATCTAACAGCTAGCCATGATTCCAGCATTAAATGTCATCAGGAACAAAATAAATCCCCCCTATGCATGCATTCCCCTATTTCAACGCCTCCAGCATGTGTCGAGCAAGGAAGAGGAGCAGGAGAGAGGAAACATACCTTGCTCGGGCTTTTGTAATCAACAAAAGAAAGTCATGACACTCCTAAACCTCAAGCTCACAAGCAAAGCCACAACACTCCCGGACTCTAAGCTCACAAGCAAAGCCACAACACTCCCGGACTCTAAGCTCACAAGCAAAGCAACAACACTCCCGGACTCCAAGCTCACAAGCACCTAGTCGAGAAGAAATTTCCGCAGAATCTCCCATCCCTCTAGCTTCGTAGCCTCACAGAGAACTCTCCCCACCGAGTTTTATCGACACCAGAAAAAAGGAAAGAGGAGCTCGCAGGACTTTTCTTGACGAAGTTTGACACCCAGCCAAAAGAAAAAGAAACGCAGCAGTCGAAGCCACAACAAAGAAAAATCGGGAAGGAGGAGAAGTTTCCCCATTCGTGACCCAGGAAACACACGCACCCAGTCAACCTACCCCGAATGAGCTTCCGTGCAGTGAGACGAAGCAGAAAGCTTCGAAAAGAGAAGATGTTGAGGGGGGAAGATTCAACTCCTCGTTACGCGAAGGGAGTGGACCAACACGAAGGAAGGCACGATTAGGGCTAAATCCCAGAGACGAAACCAAGAGGGGCCGCGAGCGAGAGGAGCTTGGGCTCCGATTGGGACCGGAATCAAGCAAGGACTGCGACAAATTAAGGATTTTCCTCGTAATAAAAGACCCCATCGGTCTTATATTGTCACACGTACTCCCCACAAGGTATAAATCAAGCGAATTGCGCACCTCTCGCTCGTGCACAAAACCATATCTAAGTGGGAGTCCTTTCTAACTAAAGTTGACGTTTTAGATGCTCCGGCACTGTCCGTTTCGTCATCCGGGATCGTCTGGACGACCTCGTCTCTGATTAGGTCGAAAACACATCAAATTCAAATTCTAATAATCGCTTGTGATCGATTGTAAAGCCTCTGACGGGTGCGGGAAACGTGAATCTCGATAATTGTGTGTGTCGCTGTGTGCACTGTGGTATTCATGCATCCTGCAAGCGTGCGGAGATCGCAATGGGTTTTCCTAGGGTTTCATATCCTAAGGGTACTCGACTCGAGTTTCATCGCCCTGGTTTTAATCGACTCAACTAAGTGTTGAGGATTTTAGAACCAGTCACATGAAACTGCAAGGAGTCAAGCAGTGGCTCAAATTTCTAATTGGTGTGGGCCCTAGGCTAGTTCTCTAAGAGAGTCGGTAGGAAACCCTAAAGATCCTAGGCTCTAAGAAGAGGAAGAGACCTCGCCAAAAATGAGGTCAACAATGCATATATGTAAATTTCCCTCTCATTTTTTTTTAGAAGCCAGAGTTTACGCTTTTCACTTTAGACGTTAGAAGATGCGTTCGATGTACCTGTTGAAATCTTCTTTACTTGTTCTTCCTCCAAAGGTTCTAACATGATTCTATTGTGTTCGTCCTGTTCGAAGAGTTACTAAGATTTGAAAAATCTCTCAATATTTCACTGCTTGTTGCACAATAAAATTGTAGAATAGCAACAGAAACAAATAAAAAGAGCACGTCTAGATAGAGCGCAAGTGGAAAAGAAAGAGAATAGATGGTTGTTGATGAAATATGAAAATTGCCAGCTTTTACGGCTCTGTTCTATGTCAACAACATTATTGTTTTTATGATGTAGTTTTATTAGTGCAAAATTCTCAGATTTTCCTTCCAGTTTTTTTCCCCCCATTTTTGAGCAGTTAATCCAGCATAAAATGTTATAAATTTCCTTTCTTGTTTTGAGCAGTTTATCCAGCTATTTTCCCCAAGTTATTGTGCTCTACGAATTTTTTTCTGTTAGTAATCCTGCCGATCATTTGAGTGTACATATAGTTCTTTAAAGGAAGATTTACATATATACCACTCAATTCCTATGTATTTACTTATCTAACTCCTATACTTGAATTAATACATAAATGTCACTTCACCTATGCATGAAAAGGTGTATACATTTTAAAAATTAAAATGGTGGTATTTTTTATTTTATATGAAAGATTTGGGTGGTTTAAATGTAAAAAGTGAAGTATAGGTGTTAATTACGGAATACATAGAAAATTGGTTTTATGTAAATGCTGCTTGTTTAAATCACAAAAGGAGCACTTTAACAACTTTTGCCTATAAGGAAATACCCATTGTTTATTTGATATGAAAGATTTGGGTGTTTTAAATGTAAAAAAATAAAGTTTAGGTGTTAGATATGTAAATATAGAGGAAATTGGTCGGTATGTATGTAAATACCCCTTGTTTAAATCACAAAAAGAGCACTTTAACAGCATTTACCTATTAGGAAATGGTAATGATGATTAATTTGGTTGGGCAATGAAATCACTGTTTTTTATGCGCTTGCTCTAAGCCTTTATTATGTTCTATTTGTAAAATAAAATCTCGTCATGATCAAACTATACGAGCTTTTTAATATTTTTTATTTAAGTTGCTTTGTTTATTTTGGTATATTAAGGCAAATCTCTTATTCTACAAATTTAACACCATTATTAAGCATTCAATCTCTGTATACTTAATAAACTACTTTCAGTTCACGAGTGAAATGGTTGACATTTTGAGAACTTTTAGTGTATTCTTTTATCAAAGAATGACCTCATTCTTAGGTTTCCCTTAGAAGGATCATGGGCAAGATCTGTATGAGTTGTTTTTTCCTAAGGCGGTGTGGCTGCACGTTAGATTTACGTTAAATAAAATTTATCAAATCTGGATACGTTAGATTTACGTTAAATAGAATTTATCAAATCTGATAAATCCAGATTTATCAGATCGAGTTTGTGACGTGAATAATTCATGAGTAATGGCATTAAATCTGAATTTACTTCCCAACAATGATGAAACACGAGAAGAGTTAGATGGAATGTGAACGGAGCATTGGATTTTTTTTTTTGGGTGTTTGGCTGGATTTAATCTGAATCCATGATTAAATTCTATAAATAGTATGTTACCAAATACTGCCTAAAACTCTTTGCTGCGTATTTTTTATATGGAAGATTTATATACAAAACATTTACATATCTAACATCCAAACTTTAATTTTTACATACATGCCACCTTAATTTGGCATGAAAATATGTATTTCACTTTTTAAAAGTTAAAATGGTGATATTTTTGTTTTGATATGAGAGATTTAGATGGTATAAATGTAAAAAATAAAATTTAGATATTAGATACGTAAATACGGAAGAATTGGGTGATATGTATGTAATGCCCCTTTATATATATATGACAACCTTTACATTTCTGTGAAGATTTTTCACCTTCTCCTCAATATTTGTAAGTTTAACGTTGGATAAATAAAATTTTGCAATACAAAAGTTATGCTTTTGAACTTTTTCTTTTAAAATTGAATCTACCTCAGTCTAGAAGTGCTCGAAGGCCAAGATCAGATGATTTGGATGCAATTAGTCGGCTTCCAATTTTAAATAATTCGTACTATAAAGACATCTTCTGTGAATTTGGTGCCATGCTTTCCATTGCGAATAAGGTGGACAGCATTCACAAAATACCTTGGATTGGTTTTCAGTCATGGCATGCCTCAGGAAGGAAGGTGAGCACTTCTGTTAATTTTTGAGCCTGTGTGTCTTTTTCTTTGCTGAAGTACTTAATCATTGAACATCATTTAATTTGTGTCTTGTTTGACATTCACAGTATATCTTTTAATGTTAGAATTTTTTTCTTGTTCAATTTTTTCTTTGGAAGATTCACATACATACTACTCAATTCCTATGTATTTTCATAAGAAACACTTAAACTTCAATTTTTACATACATGCCACTTATGTATGAAAAGGTGTATTTTATTTTTTATAAGCTAAAAAGGTGGTATTTTTTTAGGACAGATGAAAGATTTGGGTGCTATGAATGTTAAAAAGTAAAGCTTTGGTTTTAGATATGTAAATACATAGGAATTGGGTGGTATGTACGTAAATTCCCCTTTCTCTTTTCTCCCCATTCATTGTAAGACTGGATTTAAATTATGTTGCATTCTATTCGAATTTTAGTTGCATTTTAATAACTGAAAATTCGGTATTTCACTTTACACGGAATTTGTTCTTGATTCAAGTTTTTATTTGGTTGCTCAGAGTAAGAAATTGTATTTTTAAAATTGGTGAAATTTATCAGATCCATCATTGTGTTGGATTTTGTAAGAAATCTGTAGTATATTTGAACTACAAATTTCTCTCAAATGTAACGAATTCATGCAAAATAAGTGAAAAATAAATCATCCCATTTTGCTATCTACCAGAACTCTAATGAGCTTTTGTACTATTCTGCCATGCAGAATTCAGATTTATTCACAAAACTCTTTTTAACTTTGCATGAACGGATTCATTCAATGGAATCTATTTTGTGATAATAGGATTTTCCATGCGTGGCGTATTAGCAATAATCCTTATAGGGAATTACCTTTGTAATGTTGAAACTTAGTAGAATAAAAAAGAAAAAAATACACGGACAGAAGGTTCTGTGGTCAACGAAGAGGTTAATAATGCTGATGAAATAATTAACTCTAAGGGCATTTACATGCATTGCACACAATTCTTATGTATTTTTATTTCTCACACCTATACTTTTATATTTACGCACATAGCATTCAAATCTTTGATATCACATAAGAAGTAGTACTATTACGTATTACCACTTTTTTAAAAGTTAAATACATGTTTTCATGCATAGGTTTAAAGCACCAAAGTATCATATATTTAAATATGAAAGTTTAGGTGTGAGATATATAAATACATAAGAATTGCATGTTATGTTTGTAAATTTCCCTTAACTGATTTGATAGAAAAAGAGCTTTGTAAGAGGAATGCTTGGTGACAATAACAAATCATGGAGACTTCAAAATAGGTTTTATCAAATTCCATGGCAACAATTATACAATAAGTGGAATTACTCTATAATAAATAAGTGTTTGTTTTGCATAAATAGGTTTTGTGCGCTTTACGATGCTTTGCTTATAAGTGTTATAGAAGATGAATGAATGTGTTTTGTCAAAATTGCAACGATGTGATGTGAAGAACATTAGAGTGAAGCAAAAATATGTGATGCATTAATTTTAAGCAATAAATTCATTAATTATTGTAGGTTTTGGGAGGGGAAAAATAATTATTTCTCTTCAATTCTATAGGAAGCAATTACGCGATAAATAGAAGGAGATAGTTCCGACATTAGGAAAATCATAAAATTAACCATAACTTCCTATGATAAAAGAAGAAAAAAATGAATTATAACATATCAATAATTCTAACTTATAAAAATAGAAAATACTTAATTAGAAGATACTAAAATTAACATTTTCATAAAATTCCAATACCCCCTTAGGTTGGAGCATAAATATTTATCATGCCTAAGTTGCTTATAAGGAACTCAAAACCAGACTTGAATAATTTTTTGGTGAAGGTATCTGCTATTTTTTTAGCAATAAGGACAAATGACATGTAAATTACTCCACACTCAATCCCATTTGTTATGAAACACGTATCAATCTTCACATGCTTTGTGTGATCATGCTGCATTGGATTTTCTGCAATGCCTACAACTATTTTTTTGTCACATTATAACTTTTTTGGCATGCTTATTTTGGAGAGAAAGGAGAGGCTGTTTTTCTGCTGTGGGAGGCTTTTAGGGAAGAAAAACTCTTCTAAAATCTTCTTAAAATCTTATTCTCGTGCGCTTGGGGTGTGGAGTGTTTGTGGAGTGCTGTTTATTTTGCCGAAAGTCCTCTCTAAGCTATATCTTCGGGTGCTTGTGGTGTGGAACATTCGTGGTTGTTGTTTCTTGAAGTCTTTAGGAGAAATATTTCTCTTGGAAGTGATTTTCCTGAAATTATCTTTTAATTTTATTTTAAATCTGCTGAAAAGAGGTATTATTCTCATTCTCCCTTTTCTATTTTATCTAGGTTGGCATGTTGAGGCATCTCTATCCTTTTGCAAAGGTTAATGGACGGATGGTTAGTTTATTTTGAAGTTTAGGCCTTGATACATGTTGGACTAAGTGAAAGGAAAGCATGTGAAAGCAAGATTTAGGCTTGTTTTGAGATTTAAGCAGGAGTAGTTTTCAGAAATATTTAAATTGAGCATAATGTGGTTGACTTCCTGCCTCTTGCTCGAATATATGCTGGAAATTATTTTTATGATTTGAAAAACATGTTTGGGGCTCACTTCTTGCTTTTCTTGCTGCCTCTTGCTCGAATTTATGCTGGAAATTATTTTTATGATTTGAAAAACATGTTTGGGGCTCAATTTCTTGTTTTTCTTGCTGCCCCTTGCTCGAATTTATGCTGGAAATTATTTTTTTTTATGATTTGGAAGATATGTTTGAGGCTTATTTTTGTTCTCCTTGTTGTCCTTTATTCAAGTACATGCTGGAAAATTTTCCCCTATTTTTCCCATGTGGATAGGCTCGGTCTTGGCTTCATAATAGCTAAAAATGACATTTCATTTAGCTCACTTGTTGGGTTCGGCTTTAACTCTTTTTTAGATGAATTTTTGCTAGAGATATTTGCATTTGTTTTGCCTATTTGTTGGGCTCGGTTTAGCCTCTATGTGCTCGATTTTGCCCTTTCTGCTGGGTTCGGTTTGCCTTGTGTTGGGTTTGGCTTGCCCATGTGTCGAGCTTGGTTTGGGC
>JXCR01083953.1:0-13351 GCA_002079205.1 Phalaenopsis hybrid cultivar | reverse complement strand
ATTTTTTGCGAGTGTTATGGATTGAGTTTGAATTCACAATCCTTGTTTGTTAATCCTTTCTGTCAAAGTTAATCTTTTTTTCTTGGTGAAAGGAACATCTTGTTAAATTAATAAAACCTTAAATTTGCAGGATCCAATCCACCAACTTGTGAAGGTACACTCACAGAACTCCAATAGAGGCCAGTCATTTCTGACTGCACTCCCAAAGAGTCTCTGGTGCTCTCTGGAAGNATCTTGTTAAATTAATAAAACCTTAAATTTGCAGGATCCAATCCACCAACTTGTGAAGGTACACTCACAGAATTCCAATAGAGGCCAGTCATTTCTGACTGCACTCCCAAAGAGTCTCTGGTGTTCTCTGGAAGTTAAGGAGGAAGGTGACACCTGGGCTGAAGTTGGATGGATGATAGAATGCGGGCATGCCATGACTTCAAGATGCGTTCTTCACAAAGATGGGAGATTAAAGGTTAGTTTTTTATTGTTTTTATATTGAAAGCACTAAACATAGAACAAAGGGGCGTTTAGGACTGCAATAGTTATATATTTCTACAGACATTACCTCATAAATTATTTAAATTATACACGCCACCCTCGAGCTGTGGTTGGGAGCTCCAGTTCCATCGCAGAGGTCATGGGTTCGAGGATTGCCGCACTGGTGTGTATGAATTTATGATTGATTTTGCTCATAGTTTCAAAGGAAAAATCTTTGTGGAAGATTTACAGTCAATTTTTATGAATTTACATGTCTAACACCTAAACATCAATTTTTACGCACTGGCACGCACACATAGATATGTATATCACTTTATTTATGCATGAAAAAGATGTATTTCACTTTTTAAAAGTTCAAATAGTAGTATTTTTTATGTGATGTGAAAATTTTGATTGAATAAATGTTAAAAGCAAAATTTAGGTGTTAGATATCTAGATACATAAGAATTGGCTGGTATGTATGTAAATGCTCCAAACTTCTCTTCTCTACAATCAATCAGTTACATGGCTTTGTAAATTTACCAAATAGCTCTCTAGAAGAAGCTCTAAACCCAAGCAATTTTTGGTTTTTTGCTAAAGATTTTTTTCAAAGGTAGAGCGTTCTACTTTTGATTACATCATCATAAAGACGATTTGGAACTTTGGTCCGTAGAGCTTATGATATTTCTAGACATTTATAATTATATTGTCTTCCCAATAATTAGAATCAAACATTTAGTAACCAAATTTTAATAATTAATAATCATATTCAAGCCAATCTATCTATGATAATCATATCGAGCCGCAATAACCATATTTAGAATTTGAAAAATCAAATTGTGTTAGGCTATGTAATATATTGTTATAAATGAACTTGTGCTCTCGATGAAAAACTCAAAGTAGGCTTGATTAATACTCGATCAATTTTTTTCATATTAATAAATAGGGTCATTCACATACATACTACCTAATTCCTATGTATTTACATATCTTTACTTTTTACATATATTTACATATCTTTATTAGTTAACCTAATTTTATAATTAATACATCATTATTCACCATATTCAGTATATCGTTTTTTTAATATTAATTAATATATTATTATATAAATATATATATATATATATCAATTATTTATTAATTATATAATTTAGGTTAATTATATAATATCATATATTTTTAATCTTTTTTTTCTTTCATAGATTATGTTTCACTCAATATTTAGTAGTTTCGATTGTCTTTCATAGTTTTGCCTCACTTATTTCACACTAAATGTCTTTGATACGATGAGTATTATTTTTTTTTTTAAGTTTTAAAAAGAATTTATTTTTCATGAATAAATATGTCTATTAATTTAATATAAATCATTCATATTTCTTTATTTCAATGAATTAGTTTTCAAATATTTATTTATATTATTTAATAGCAAGAAATTTAGTTTACAACTTATAATTGGGTTTTAAATTCAAATTTATTCAATTGCTTAATTGTTTAGGATGATAAAATTATGGGATAATTACATACAAATCACCCGAAACATTGATATTTACAATTTAGCAACCCAGATGATTTTTTCGAACTACCAAACCGATGCATTTACACATGCCACAATCAAATTATTGAGAATTTGATAAGAATGAAAAACATGGGTTGGAGTTTTATCATGAATTTTGTTATTTGAGTGAGAATTTGAAAAATGGATGAAAAGACATGGGGTGATTTGTAAATAGAAAGTTTTGGGATGTAATTGCCCCAAATGACGAGCATCTTTTGCATGATGACGATGATAATGTTGGACTACTCGTAGATGGAGAACGATGAACTAGCGGCACGAGTGGAGAAGAACCAAATGGTCTCTCTCTTACTCTTAGGAAACTAAAGAGTCTTATGGGATGAGGTTGAATGGGAGATATATGTGTAAAATGTCGGAAGACTAATGCTATCCATAGACTTACATAAATTCAAATTTTAAAATTCTTTTAGGTCTCTCTTTTTCCTATTAAAGTAAATTACATTATTCAAAAGGCCTAGAAAAGTAAGCATTGATGAGCATATGGTATAGTTTCTTGCAATTCGCTCGTAATTATATCTTCCATGCGGAGTTGTGAACGATTTGATTTCTATTCAATCTAACATTGGGCTCATGAACAACTTAACATATTTTGAGTTGAATCGAGCAAGATTGACTGAATCATAGGTTGATTTAATTGGATCAAATTGTCACAAATTGAAACATGCTTCGGCCCTTTATTTTGATGTATATATTTTTTTAAGCTAATTTTTTGTTTCATTTTACAAACTAAAATTGGGCTCATGAACAACTTAACATATTTTGAGTTTGAATTGAGTCAAGATTGACTTAATCATAGGTTGATTTAATTGGATCAAATTGTCACAAATTGGAACATGCTTCAGCCGTTTATTTTGATTTTTTTTGAAGCTAATTTTTTGTTTCATTTTACAAACTAACACCATATACAAGAAGACATTTACATTACCCCATAGATTCATTCATGCATTAGCATACATCTCATTTCAATAAAATAAAATAAAAAAATCAATACAATTTTCTTACACTTCTTAATTTCCAAATCACATTTATAATCCTACTCCATACCTTTCTTAATATTTACTTGTTTCATTGCTTCACTTTGCAGGACATGATGATCCAAGTGGAAGCCAAAGTGTTGGAGGGCAAAGTATATACTTAGCTTCTTAATATAAAATCTTTTCACCAAATTACAAAGAACAGATTTTTGAGTCTGAATGTGTAATAGTTTTGATAGCTTTCATCTTGTACATGTTTCAGGGATGTCTTGTTTTTTTCTTTTTGTTTTTTAGGAAATTTGTATTTGCATTTCTAACCCCCAAAGTTTGATATGTACTCCTTATAACACCTCAGTTCATAACCTATACATGAAAATATGTATTTCACTCAATGGAACAATGGTGAAAACTTTAGTGGGGTAAAGGCTTGTTGTTATTATTGCTGTTGTTGGTATTGAAGAGTTAAGGAGTATGCATGTAAATATGAAATTTTAGGTGTTCGGATATGTAAATGCATAAGAATTGTGTTTTATGGATGTAAATACCACCTTTTTTTTTTTAAATTAATTGGTACATAAAGGTTATGGGTGCGAATCACATATATTTACCTTTTAAGCTCACTTTTTCTGAAAATAAATGACAAAAAATATGAAAAAGTTCATAGCTTGTTATATGTCTCACACCTAAAATTTTGATTTTTACATTCATAACACGCAAATCTTTCATGCCACATAGAAAATATCATTATTTTAATTTTAAAAAGTAAAATATATCTTTTCATGCATATGCTATCGGATGGTAAATGCACAAAAATTGAGCGGTATAATGAAAATGAACAAATACAAAGATTCATGGGAGAGCAAATTATCATGTAATTTCACAAATTATCATGTAATTTCACTAATTTGCAAGTTCCTCACTTTATTTCATCTATGTTTCAACAATAATGTCAGTGTAATTATCTGTACTATAATTTTAATGGTTTCAGGTAAAAGGATTCTCTTCTAATCCTCTGAGAAAGGGTATTTTTGTAATAATTTAGCACAAACTTTAACTTACACTGTAAACAGCTCTTCATGGCTCCAGATGCTATGCAGCAAAACTCTTAATTTCTGTACTGAAGATACATAAATCTTCAAGAGCTCTGCTGTTTCTTCTCACAATTTTCATATAAACACACAAATTGTCGAATTTTACAAGCAAGCGCTTCGCTTCTTGTGGATGGGTTTGGTTTGTTGGTTCCTCGGGGCAACCAATTACTCTCTCATGCTCATTCTCAGACTATTCCGCATCGTCCTCCTTCCAATGCCGAGCCCCAAATTTCCCATGTTTCCTTTTCGCATCATCGCGACGAATTCACCGTAGTCGATCCGGCCATCCTACGGCGGAACATGAAAAAATTTATGGTCTAAGAGACTCCGAAAGATTAGCAAATGATGTAAATGATTCCAACATACATAACAGGCCACACAATTCTCATGCATTTACATATCTATCACCTAAACTTACATATTTACCATGCATAACACTCAAATGCTAAATATCACTATTATAAACTTTTTAAAAAGTGAAAAGCATCTTTTGATGCATAGGTGTTTGATAGGAAGGTGCTATAAAGGGTAAATATCAAACTTTCAAGTGATAGATATGTAAATGCATAAGAATTGTGTTGTATTCATGTAAATTTCCCATAACTTCTGTTGTGAACTAAGCCATAAGTTTTTTGGATGTAACGGTCATTTTGAAATGGTGGAATTTATAGGGTTCATATGGCACTCACTAGCATGAAATGAACAATGGGGATATTCATAAAGCTGACTATAAATTCAAATTGTTGGGATAAAGCTAATGATGATGACGATGACATACGTTAGCCCGATTTGATTATCAGATCGGTTCGGTTGAAACTACAGCGATAAAAGAAAGTAAGATTCGCATATATACCACTCAATTCTTTATGTATTTAAACATTTATACATATACACCACTTTACCTATGAATGAAAACTTGCATTTCACTTTTTTTAAAAATACATTAGAAAGGCGGTATCTTTTTATGTGATATGAAAGATTTGGCTGGTAGATACGTAAAAAAAGTAAAGTATAAGTTTTAGATATGTAAATACATAGGAATTGGGCGGTGTGTATGTAAAATGCCTCTAAAATGAATGGAAGCATAATACTTACATTATCCTGATCAACTTCTTTAATGATGTCGTCAATGAACACATTAGAGATGTTATGCTCCTTGCAGGCTTGTTGAAGTTCATCAACTGTTATGTACCCACTCCCGTCCTTATCGAAGTACGAGAACGCGGCCGCCAAATGTTCTTCGTGCTCCAACTTATTGAGATGAACAGTTGCAGCAATGAACTCTCCATAATCGATTGTGCCATTGCTGTCAACATCGGCCTGAAGTGAAGTCTTAACGATTACAATGGCCAATAATGATCACAATTTTATAAATATGCAGAATAAATGAATCANCTCCAACTTATTGAGATGAACAGTTGCAGCAATGAACTCTCCATAATCGATTGTGCCATTGCTGTCAACATCAGCCTGAAGTGAAGTCTTAACGATTACTATGGCCAATAATGATCACAATTTTATAAATATGCAGAATAAATGAATCGCAAAAGGAAGGCTTAAGCTTTTTGTGCTTGTAAAGTTGTGGCGGGGAAAACAAGAACCTAAAAATTATTGTGGGAATTTATAAATTTTTATATTTTTTTACAAAAATTAAGACAACAGTTTTCTTACAATCAATACACTTTATTAACGGATATAGANTGTAAAGTTGTGGCGGGGAAAACAAGAACCTAAAAATTATTGTGGGAATTTATAAATTTTTATATTTTTTTAACAAAAATTAAGGCAACAGTTTTCTTACAATCAATACACTTTATTAACGGATATGGTTGTAAAAAATAGCTTCGCACCACAAAAATTCCGAGAAAGTATTTCCCACAAATAGAAGTATGGTGGTAGTCTAAAATGCAACACATGTATAAAACAATCCCAAACATATAGTTAGATTTCATTTGAGGTGATTGCAAACTTTAGTTAATTTGGTTGTAAAGTCGTCACGAGGAAAGTAACTTTTTTGAAAGCACCTATGAGTATTATCATAAATATTTTTATATTTTTATTTTAATTAAATGAAAATATGACACTAAATAGGACGCAATGGAGAAAAAGGATTCAAGTAGTCGGCCCCACGTAGTGGGATTATGGCTTTGTTGTAGGAAGCCAGCAGCTCTCTTACCAAAGTGCTATATATGTGTGTGTGTGTGTCCGAGCTGCTTTCTTACTAAAGTTTTACATGTGTGTGTACATCAAAACTGTCATCACGAATCTCAAAGCATTCGAACGACCCAGACAACCAAGGCGTCCTACCGCCTTACTGCCAACCACGTGGTCAAGAATTGACTGACACACTAAGGCGAGAGATTCGAAAGGCAGATCACACCGACAATCCCGACCAACCGGGGCATGGGCGGGAATCTTTGATCGCGTCTAATCAGTCGATCAGTCTTTACCTCGGTGAACAAGATCGACATTCGACCAGACGCCTCGACCAACCGACACGTACTTCAGAGAGGCACATTCGCCACTCAGTCATCGTCTCAGTTGGTCGATTTCAAGCAAGACGGTAAGCCAATTGTCATTATTTTAAAATTCAAATTATAATACCTACATAGTATAAAATTCATACGATTAATTAGACCATCAATTATATTAAAAACGGGTTCCATATCTACTCCCTCTATTTTGTAATTGTATAAGATATGTCTTCCTTTTTGTAATTGTACAAAATATGTCTCTACAAATAGAAGACAAAAATACGAACAAAGGGATTTTTACTGATTCTCTTTACAAGAAATTTCTAACTTGATATACTCTCTTTCTCTCTTACTTCCTTCACTCAATCCTAAACTCATGGGACGTGTTCAAAAAGAACAATTTAGGATCCAACAATGTGTGTGTGTTTGTGTGTGGGTGCGTGTAAATATGAAAGTTTAGGTGTGAGACATGTAAAAACATAAGAATTGTGCGCTCCACGAGTAAATTTCCCTAAAGGTTTTAGTATATCAAGCACTCACCGCATCCATAAGACATCGAATTTCTGTATCTTTTAATGTTGAACCATATCTTCTAAGACCAGCCTTCAGCTCATCGAATGTAATTGCTCCACTACTATCTGTGTCCATTGCCAGGAACATTTCTCGTAATCCAGCTATCTCCTCTTCTGAGAGACTTTCTGCTATGACCTGGAATGAAATAAAATGATTCACATTAGACACAACATGATCTGATTCGCGGCACTTGAAACACTGCTACTTACAAATCTAGCACTCTCTTTCATCCAATTTACATATACTTCGCTCAAATATCAAAATTTACGATAAAACCTCAACCCAAAATTTTCATTTTTATCAAATTCTCAATGATTTTATTGTGTTGCGCATAAATGCATTGGTTCAGCATTTCAAAAAATCATCTTCAGTGATAGCATTGTAAAAAGCAATATTTCGAGTGTTGTGCATGTAATTATAACAATCATAAACAGCTAGTTTTCTTGATAAATGCAATATGTAACCATAGTTTAAGAAAACCATGAAATTATTTAGACTTTTGAAACTGCAAGGCCAATTTCTGATGATCCATATTTTAAGAAAATCTAGAATGAAATTATACTCACTCGAAGAGCCATCTTCTTCAATTTATTCATTGCCGAGAATTGCTTAAGCCGAGAGAGAACCGCAGGATCCAGAGCGCTATCAGGAGCAACACCATTCTCACAAATCCAAGGATGACCTAAAAACAGATAAATTTGTCAGAATATTATAGAAAATTTTACACGCATACCACATAATTCTTATGTAGTTACATATTTAAAACAAAAAATACAACATTAACACTTACATCGCTTGGTGTTATAAATCTATGCATGAAAAGATAATGATTGTGGTATTTTTTTGCTGTGATATTAAAAATTTGAGCGGCTTGCAAGTAAATCTGAATGTAAATACATAAAAATGTTGCAGTTTGTATGTAAATGTCCCAATGTTATATTTGACTAAATCAATCATTCCTACATGCTCACAGCTCAATGTTATAATATCATTCCACCAGAATATATATTTTCATGCTCATAATTTAGCCCTTTAAACTCCTACACCATTTGAAAAAGAAATGAACAAAAAGATCGAAATAGAAAAGTTATTAGAAGATTGAAGAGTGGACAGACATAGTACTTCATGGGCGGTCAATCGATCTTGAGGACGAGGGCAAATCATTTTTCTGATAAGATCCTTAGCACTGTCAGATATCAAAGGCCATGGTTCTGAGTCAAAATCAAGCTGACCCTTTAAAACTGCATCAAATATGCCTTGTTGTGTTTCTAAATAAAAATAGATAAATAAATGCATTAGTCGCATAACATGAACAAATGAATGAATCAAAGCTTGGGGCCGCAGACATACCGGCCCAGAAGGGCGGCACTCCGCTCAACAATATATAGAGTATAACACCAGCTGTCCAGACATCAGCTTCTGGTCCGTAGTGTTTGCAGAGTACCTCTGGAGCTACATAATATGGGCTCCCAACCACATCAGTGAAGATCTGGCCTGCAAAAGCAGATTGAAAATTTGAGAGACATTCAGATAAAGAAAAAAACTATTGATTTTGCTAAGAGTAAAGCGTCAAAATGTTAAATTGATCCCTATAATCTTTTAATGGGGGCTAAAAGTCTTCAATGAGAACTATTTCAACCTACATTGAGAGAATATGAGGACTAAATTAATACTTTTATATACACTGAAACTATAGTGACATTTTGCAGAGTTAGGGGACCATTTTGACACTTCTCATTTTACCAAGCAGATGTACAACCGGGTAACTTAAAGATGACAGGTTAAATGGTGCAATGTTCTTATAATTTTGCCAGATAAGAATTTTAAAGTCTTCATCCATCGGAACACAAACCTTTTGCTCTAGTATTATTGGAAAAATATTACATCAGGACTCCTGATGTATTCGGAGTCCAATGGTGAGGCTCCACGTGTCAAGTGGGTTCTGCCATTTTTAACACTGGTCAATACCAGTATATTATAACGGGACCCATTTGACACGTGGCGCCACACCATTGGACTCCAAACGCAAGCTGCGTTAGGAGTCCTGATGTAATATTTTCTCAGTATTATTGGAGTTATTTTTGTCTTGTTTTTTAGTGTTCTAGTTTGAATTTAAGCATAACATGTTAATCACGACGGTGCCTATGAAAATATGATATGCCCTATAGTGTTTTGATTATCCTATTGGTTTGGTTTTACCATTGCTCAACATTCGTTGAATTTCTCAGCTCTGTACATGTCATAAGCACGCATTCCATTTTGGATTCTTCAACGTTAATATTTATTTAGATGTTCTACTTTTTTTTTCTTTCCTCAACTTCCCTGCTGCAGCTTGATTTATTTACAATCCTTTCCTTTTAAATAGCATAAAAATCTGAATTACGCCATCAAAATTCAAGAAAAATTAAATAGTATAGGCTTTTCATGCTTTATAGCACATCACGAAGCATGCGCTTTGCGTATCAGGAAGCTTGCGCTTCATATCAGGAAGTGTGTTTCACATCATGAACACTTTGATTTCAATGCTTCAAAGCATTTTGGAACCAGTTCGCTTCAAAGAATCTCTACTTGCAATTTAAAAAATGTTCTTAAGAACATCGTTTGAGTGATTGAACTGTGTTTTCTGATTTTGCATCTAAACACATTAATTGTTGCTATAATTAAAAGTAAAAAACTATGAATTATGACCTTTTGATTCTTTGTGCAAGACATTAAAATTTTCTACAAAAACAATGAACCTTCAAGATTAGAATGAAAACATTTATTTTTTGGCTTCAACCATTTTTTAGTTACCATAAAAAAAATTATATATATATATATATATAGACAATGTAATACAAGGTAACAAGTTATTCCATGATGATTTTTTTTCCATAGCTTGAGGAAGTGTGGTTTCTCTTTTTATAACGCACAAGAGAGTTCTATGATTGGCATCTTTATATTACTTGACATTCATAAGAAATGAAACCCCATTTTACCTAAAATATGGGTCGCAAATATCCAGCCATACCAAAAAACTCTAAGANTAAGAAATGAAACCCCATTTTACCTAAAATATGGGTCGCAAATATCCAGCCATACCAAAAAACTCTAAGAAATTTTCACACCTAGGCATTATTTAGTAGCATAATTTAAATAGGATTTAACTATAGATTTAGTGTAAATCGAGCCAAATATCAAAAGAGTAAAAATTAAATTCATAGTTCTGTTAAATCGAATTTTTTCAGGTTTCTTCTTTTCTTCTCACATTTCGTCTCTTTTAAGACGTAAATCCAGATTTAATAAATCCAATTGTGAGAAGGATTTAAGAATTTATTCTTGTCATCGCTCGTGAGCTCATCTCTGTAGACTAGTATATCGAATCTATTGATTTGATCAACCTTATTTAAAGTAAATTCAGGTTGCAGCCAAACAACACCCTAAGGTCTAAGCAACTATTCATTTCAGATTTTGATAANTGTTAAATCGAATTTTTTCAGGTTTCGTCTTTTCTTCTCACATTTCGTCTCTTTTAAGACGTAAATCCAGATTTAGTAAATCCAATTGTGAGAAGAATTTAAGAATTTATTCTTCATCGCTCGTGAGCTCATCTCCGTAGACTAGTCTATAGAATCTATTGACTTGATTAACCCTATTTAACGTAAATTCAGGTTGCAGCCAAACAACACCCTAAGGCCTAAGCAACTACTCATTTCAGATTTTGATATGGTAAGCCTTCCAAATCTGATTTTAGGGCTTGCTAAAGCAACTTTAGCATGGTGCATGTTGAAGTTACAGCTTCATACCATTGCTTTAATGTAACTAGAAGCTTTATTAGCACAAGAAGAAGAATTTGTCACTAGTTTAGAGCCAGAGCAAAAGCAAGCAAGAAAGCACTCGAAAAAATAAAAAAGAAAACTATCAAAATGGTCCCCTAATTCTTTGCAAGGAGTTCATTATAGTCCAAAAGTTCATTAAAGTGTCAATTTAGTCCCCAAACTCTTCTAATAAAAGTTGAAATAAACTTAGGTGAGGACTTTTGCAGCCCAAATTAAAAGAATTTTTGGATTAACTTAACACTACTATAAGCTCTGAGACTGAATTGGCCCCACTTAAATAATCAGAAGACTATTTTGTCACTTAAAAAAAAAAGAGGCAGTAGAGCAATTTAACAAAACAAAGATCTCTATCATGAAAAAGACTCACAGAGTGCCTTCAATATAATTAATACATACAGTAAACTATTCATGAGATTTGAACCCATCTATGACAAATCACTTAATTATTAAGCATGACTCAAAAAATGAGTAGGAATTGCCATGTTCAAGCACTTGGACAAAGTTTAAATCACACTAAAAAACAAGGAAACCAGAATGATATCAGATGTGACACGTCAACAAAAATTTTTATCATCCGACACGAATCTCGAGACGATATTTTAAGCAGGAAATATTCAATCTTGATAAAAAATCATCCAGAACTCTGATTTCCGCAAACTTATAGTCAAATTGACCGACTTAATGAGACGGACTTAATGATATGAAAACTAACCCAATCCAAGTCAAATCAAGCCCAGATCAAGTCTTTAAACCACAGTTAGAAGATTTATAAATATATTTGGAAAGTCAAACGACTGTCAAATATGACAAGTTTATACTCAAATCGAGCGGCTCCACAAAAAGAATCCAACGAGCCCAAGATCATTTAATTCTGACATCATTAAGACACTCAAATGTCCATCAAACGTCATCCGATCAAGGAAAGCTCTCCGGACCGTCCGATCAAAATGGTTCATATTGCTGCATTAATGACACCCAGAACACTATAAATAGAGCCTCACCCCTCACATGGGAGAGGAGGGGGCTCAAGAGAGAACTTGAGGCTTTGAGAATGAGCTCAAGTCCAACATCATCCCTGCCACCGTCGATCATCATTGACCATCACTAGTCGTCGACGACCACCACTGACCTTTGTCGACACCGTCGACCGCCACCAATCACCATTGACCTCCGTCGACCACCGCCGACCGTCATCGACTGTCGTCAACCACCGCTGACCTCCGTCGACCACCGTCGACCGCCGTCAATCACCGTTGACCTCTTTCAACCACCGCTAACTGTCACCGACTGTCGTTAGGGTATCTGTAATCATCAATTTATAGTGAATTTTTACAACTGTGTCAGGCCTCGTGGTTTATCCACTTTAAGGGTTTTCCACGTAAAAACTTATTGAGTCATCACCGCTTGTTTTCTCTTTCATTTGTGTGTGTGTTGAACTTTTCGTACAACGATAGTCCGTTACTCTACAGCCGCAAATTTTCTAACACCATCAAGATGGATTAGAAGAGAAATGAGCAAAGTAACTAAAACTACTTGCAAAATTTAAAAAATATAAAAAAAAATTATTGTAAAAGTAGTGTTTTTCTCAAGGATCTGCATCAGAGAAAACGAACAACATTAGAATCCAGAAAAAANTTTTCTAACACCATCAAGATGGATTAGAAGAGAAATGAGCAAAGTAACTAAAACTACTTGCAAAATTTAAAATATTAAAAAAAAAAATATTGTAAAAGTAGTGTTCTTGTCAAGGATCTGCATCAGAGAAAACGAACAACATTAGAATCCAGAAAAACGAAATCCTTAATCATCTTTCAAAAAGTTCCTCGCCTGGTTTGAAAAACACAGAGAGCCCAAAATCAATTGCCTTGAGAGATAAATCATCATCCCTGTTAGCAAGCAGAAAATTCTCCGGTTTTAGGTCACGATGCATGACGCCGAGAGAATGACAAGCCTGAACGACTCCAACAACAATTTTGATCAGCTCCGCCGCTTTCCTCTCACTGTAATGCCCCCTCTGAATAATTCGATCGAACAGCTCTCCTCCACCGCAGAGCTCCATGACGATATGGACATAAAGCGGATCCTCATACGCGCCCTGGATCTGCACCACGTTCTTATGGCCGGAGAGATGATGCATTATCTGTATCTCCCGGCGAACATCCTCCACATCCTCTTTAGTAATCAACTTACGCTTGGTAATCGATTTGCAGGCGAACTCAATCCCGGTGGCGATCTCCGTGCACAAATACGTAGTTCCGAACTGCCCTTGCCCTAATTTCCGACCGAGTTTGAAGGAGTCGTAGATGTTAGGTGTTTTGTGGCCGAGCACCGTGTTAGCCGGAGGATCAACGGCCCGTTTCATGCCGCCGGAGCA
>JXCR01083944.1:168317-189309 GCA_002079205.1 Phalaenopsis hybrid cultivar | reverse complement strand
ATATATATATATATATATATATATATATATATATATATATATATATATATATATATCCAAATTTAGAATATCCGCTTACACCGATGAAAATTACCGTAGAAAGACCACCACCTCCGTTTCTTCAATGATTGAAATAACAAGATAGAGGTAAACGATTTTCAAAATTTTTAAAATTTCTAAGAAAATTAACAGTAAATATTCCCTTCGTTGAAGCCTTGGAACAAATGCCCAATTATGTGAAATTTATAAATAACATACTTAACAAAAAGGAAGGTTACAGATCATGAGACTGTTGCACTTAGTGAAGGGTGTAACGCAATTATTCAAAAAAAGCTTCCTGAAAAACGTAAAGATCCTGGTAGTTTCACTATTCCTTGTGCGATAGGTGAAAATTTTTTTGGAAGAGTCTTATGTGATTTGGGAGCCAATTTAACGTCATTGCTCTATCAACTTTTAAAAGATTAGGATTAGGAGAAATTTCCCCTACTTCTGTAACTCTTCAATTAGTTGATCGTTTGATTACTTATCCTAGAGGAGTTGTGGAAGACGTTTTAGTAAAAGTTGATAAATTTATCTTACTATGGACTTTGTTGTGTTAGATATGGAAGAAGATAAAGAAATTGCTATTATTTTAGGAAGACCATTCCTTAATACCGGAAGAGCAATGATAGATGTTCAAAAAGGAGAATTAACTATGAAAGTTAATGACCAAGAGGTAACATTTAATATTTTGAAATCAATGAAATATCCCTCGATAGAAAAAGATGATGAATGCTTTCGAATGGAAATTTATAATTATTTAAGAGATGATTATTTTAAGGAAAAGTTTGAAGAGAAAATGGAGAATTAAGATTTGAAAATTAAAGATGATAATGAAATGGAAGATGATCAAGATGAGACAGATAATGAAAAATTGGATTAGGTTCAGGAGAGATATGAAATGTTAGATACTATAGAAGATGATAATAAAAATCTAATTCCATTTATTATAAAACCTCCTGAACTTGAAATGAAAATTCTTCCTGATCATTTAAAGTATGTGTTTTTAGGAGAATTATCTACCTTACCAGTTATTGTATCCTTGCATTTAAACGATTTACAAGAACACAAACTACAAAGAATTTTTTGATTGAACTTTAGCTGATATTAAAGAAATCAGTCATTAGATCTGTATGCATAGAATTTTATTAGAAGAACAAGATAAACCTAGAGTCAATCCACAAAGGAGATTAAATCCAATGATGAAGGAAGTAGTAAAGAAGGAAATTTTAAAATGGTTAGATCTTGGAATTATATATTTGATTTCAGACAGTGCTTGGGTAAGTCAAATTCATTATGTTCCTAAGAAATGAGGAGTGATTATCGACGTGAATGAAAGAAATGAAATAGTACCAATAAAATAAGTCACTGGTTGGCAAATTTGTATTGATTATAGAAAATTAAATGCCGCCACCAAGAAAGATCACTTTCCCTTACCTTTTCCAGATCAAATTTTGGATAGACTAGTAGGGCATAAATATTACTGCTTTTTAGATGGATATATTGGTTATCACCAAATCCCTATTGCTCCTGAGGATCAAGAAAAGACAACATTTACTAGCCCTTATGGAACTTTTTCTTTTCAAAGAATGTCCTTTGGATTATGTAATGCACCTGCAACATTTCAAAGATGTATGATGTCAATTTTTAGCAATCTAATCGATAAAGAAATAGAAGTTTTTTATGGATGATTTCTCTATATTTGGAACTTCATTTGATGCATGTTTAAATAATCTAGAAAAAGTGTTAGAGTTATGCAAAAGAAAAAATTTAGTTCTAAATTGGGGAAAATGTAAATTTTTAGTTGCAGGAGGAATTGTACTTGGGCATAAAATTTCTGAACATAGCATGGAAGTAGACCCTGCAAAAATTCAAACTATCGAAGAACTATCACCTCCTACTACAGTGAGAGAGGTTAGAAGTTTCTTAGGACATGTTGGTTTCTACAGGCGATATATTAATAATTTTTCAAATATCACTAAGCCTCTGTGCCAACTTTTAGAAAAAGATGCAAAATTTGATTTTAATGAGGAATGTTTAAAAGCCTTCAAATTATTAAAAGAAAACTAATCACTGCTTCGATAAAAGTTTCACCTGATTGGGAGAAGCCATTTGAATTAATGTGTGATGCTAGTCATTATGTGATTGGAGTTGTTCTAGGGAAGGGTATGATAAAATATTTAAAGTTATATATACTACGCTAGTAAGACTCTTAATGATGCTCAAATTAACTATACCACTATTGAAAGAGAGTTATTAGCAATTGTATATGTTGTTGAAAAATTTATGTCATATTTAATTGGGACTAAATGAATAGTGCATAAAGACCATTATGACATCAAATATTTGATGCAAAAGAAGGAAGCTAAAGCAAGATTAATCAGATGGATACTTTTGATGCAAGAATTTGACTATATAATTTAGATAGAAAAGGATTTGATGATCAAATAGCTGATTATTTATCTAGACTAGAATCAGATGAGTTATCAGATTTTGAAGAGGAAATATTGTAAACTTTTTCAGATGAAAAACTTTATAAAATTAAGGAAAAACATTTACCATGGTATGCTGATATTGTGAACTACCTTGTGAGTAATATTTTACCACTTGAATTAACAATGCAACAACAGAAAAAATTTATATATGATGTCAAATCTTACTTTTGGGATGAACCATAATTATACAAACCATGTAAGGATTTAGTTATGAGGAGATGTATACCTTATGAAGAAATTGAACCAATTATTCAAAGTTGTGATGATTTAGAATTTGGAGGACATTTTGGAACTGATAAAATTGTACATAAGATTTTACAATCTGGATTCTATTGGCCTACTATTTTTAGGGATGTTTTCAGATATATTAAAACTTGTGATCGATTCTAGAGAGTAGGTAATATTTTTAGAAGAAATGATATGGTTTTAAGTTTTACATTAGAAGTTAAAATCTTTGTTGTTTGGGAATTATACTTTATGGGACCATTTATTCCTTCATTTAAAAATTTACATATATTGGTTACTGTAGAATATGTATCAAAATGGATAGAAGCAAAAGCTTTACCCAAATGTGATGCTCGGAGTGTTTCAAAATTTTTAATGAAAAATATTTTTGCAATATATGAAATGTCGAGTGTAATCATTACTGATGATGGATCTCATTTTAAGAATAATCTGATTCAGATATTGGTTGAAAAATATAATATCAAACATAGAATCTCTACCGCTTATCATTCCAAAACTAGTGGTTTGGCTGAGGTGTCTAATTGTGAAATTAAACGAATTTTAGAAAAAAACTATAAATCCATATAAAATGGATTGGTCTGTTAGATCATATATTGCATTATGTGCATATAGGACTGCTTATAAAACTCTTATAGGAATGTTTCCTTATAGACTAATTTTTGGAAAAATGTGTCAATTACCAGTAGAATTGGAGCATAAAGCATATTGGGCGATAAAAGACTTGGATTTCAATTTAAAGGATGCTAGTGAGAAAAGATTACCGCAATTGAAAGAAATTAAAAATGAATCTTACAATAATGACAGGATTTATAAGGATAAAATGAAGATATGGCATGATCGGAAGATTATAATAAAGAGATTTGAACCTTGACTTAAAGTTTTGTTATGTAATATGAGATTGAAATTATTTCCAGGGAAACTAAAGACTAGGTGGGTAGGACCTTTAACTGTTATGAAAGTTTATCACTTTTGTGCTGTTGATATTGAAGATCCTAAAACTGGAAGAATGTTTAAAGTTAATGGGCATAGGTTAAAATCTTATTTTGAGGGATCTCGACCAAGTTTTAAAGAGGCTTTAATGTTGAGTCAACCTGATTAAAACTAAGTTGGTCGGGCTGATGACGTTAAACCAAACACTTTGTGAGAGGCAACTCATAGTTATCCTTAAGATTTTGTTTGTTTGAATTATTATTAGTATTAGTTAATTATATATTTGAGTCCTACTTACTCATAAATATCATAAAATAATGGTTATTATTGGAGTGAATCAAAATTTTAGAAGATTTATGGCCAAAACAAATTTTGGAGCATTTTTATTGTTCTGGCTTCTATAGTGCCCTATTGGATAATGCCTACTTATGATTGGGGGTAGAGCGCCAAGGACGCCCAAACCAGCGCCGACAGCGCCCATGACCAGAAACGGTTGTCGGGTTTGAATTTTCAATTTTTTGCAGACTTTGGCGGGAATTTTTACCCCAATAGTTGCCTAAGTTTGATGTTTAAACCATTGAAGTCAAGAAAAAAGATAGGATAGATCCAAAATTTTCATCCCATGGCTTCCAACTCCATATAAACTCCAAGATTTAGAGTGTTCAACAGGAGAAAATTCATTAGTGCCAAAGTGCATCGCTTGTTCAACAAGGTTCTGATAAAGAGGAGGCTAATCAAGGAGTGAGGCTTCAAAAATCATGGTAGGAATGCTCCAATTACTCGAGTAGAGGAGATTATTTTGCAAAGGAATTGGGAAGTCTTATGTTACACTACTGCCACTGTAGTCCTTCCTGTGGTTAAAGAGTTTTAAGCTAATCTACATAAGATCAACCAAGGAGTTGTCTACGTGAGAGATAAGTTTGTACCATTTACCCCTTTGAAGATTAATGACTTATTTATGATAAAGAATGTGCCAATATGCCATTATACAAATTTTGCCCCTACAAGAGACAATATGAATGAGATTTACCAATTTCTGCTGGATGAAAATGAACTGAGAGATAAGAGACAATGGGTATGTAAGTTTCTCTGCTACACCATTAAATCTTGTGTCGAAGCAATTATAATTCTTCATATACGCAAATTTACTCCCAACTATGAAGATTAGGAAAGTGACTAAGGATAGTGCAATTCTAAATTATTGTATTCAAATGGAGAGACCTATTGATATTGGTATCATCATTCTGAGAGCTATCTTGGGATTGATTGTACATGAATCTAAATATGGGCTTCGACATCCTTCCACCGTATTTCTTCACTGCAGCCAGTCACAAGTGTTGTATGAAAGCTGAGAGAAAGTGCTTCTTCTTTGGAAACCCCTGGATCCAACTAATCTGTATGATTGTCAAGCAATTGGAGGTGAGAATGATATGAGCATTATTGTAGATCAGCCATCTCAGAGCTCACAGCCTATCCTACCCTACTATCATGAAAGTTCACAATTGGTTCTGAAGAAGATGAAGACATTAGAGAAAGAGGTATGAAATCTTATGAATGCAATTAACAATATCTCAGAGTTATTTGATCATTTGGATTGAAGGATGAAGGAACGGTTTGATCACATTGGGAGTACTGATGAGTTTTTGTATCACCCCTTTTACAACATGTTCGTTCACCACCAGTCAATGGGAGATATCAGAGAAGATGATAGTAGTGATACCGATGAGAAGTAGTGGCTTAATTTGATATTTAGTATTTAGTATGTAGTGTTTGAACTTTACTATGCTAGGTGTTCTTAATATTTGGATTGCTTCGCTTTACGATTTCAGACTTATTATGCTTAAGATTTAAGTTTATGTTTAGTTTTCAGCACTAGAGTGTTGTGGTTGTGTGCACGTTGAAATTTGATGAGGCATAGTTTGGTAAAACATATGTGGTTGTGTGCTTAAGTGTGTATGTTTGTAATTTGGCTTTTATATTAAAAAAGTGGTGTTTTGTGTTGTTTGTGTAAAATCGGGTTATATGATCACTTTATTATGATTTTTGATGCTTAAAAGGCTAATTATATGCCGATGTGATTTCAAAACGATTGAAATTACGAAAAAAAAAACTTTTTTTTTCGGGACCACGAAATCTGTATGGCGCCGACAGCGCCCAAATACAGAAAGATTGGGTATTTTAAATCAATAGAGTGCTAGTATTTTAAATCAATAGAGCACTGACGGCACCCAAAACCCAAAAAGCCCAATTTTACCTTAAAATCACGAATTTTACTTGGGGACCCACCATTTTTACCCATTTATCGTCTTTAACCTTTTGCTAGGGCTGGAAACTCATATTAGGGCTTGCTTGCATTGTCATTTGGAGCATTTTCAATGCTTAAAAAAGTGTGGATTTCATCTTCTTTTGGTAAGAGCTCCACTCTAAACTTTTTTTTTTTTTTTTATTTCACGATAGGAATCTCCTACATTTGGAAAATTTGAAATTTGGAGTTTTTGTGAATATTTGGAGATTATCTATGTTGTAGGAGATCTTACTTGCTAGATTTGTCTTTGGAGTTTATTATAAGTTGATTTTGAAGTTTATTTGGAGTTGTTTTCAATTTTTTTTAGAAATTTTGATATGGCTCCAAGGATGAGTAAGGGGAAGAGGAAGCTAGATTATGATGAAGGAAAATTTGTTAATATTAAAGCCCAGTATCAATTCAATTCTCACTTAAGTAATAAGAAGTGTATACAGGATAGAGCATCTGAAAATTCAGGCGGGGTTGTGGAGCAGTTGATAGCGGATCGGAAGTGGGAAATATTTTGTTATTTTACTGCTGATGCGATCTTGGGGGTAGTCCAGAAATTTTATGCAAAGCTGTTGTGGACTACCGGAGATCAGGTTTATGTTCGAGGGAAAACAATAGAATTTACCTCAGACCAGATTAATGAATTTTATCAGTTGAGGAATTTTGTGAGTATACATCATTTGGTACTATGGATTCTAAATTGGATGAAGTTATTGCCTTTCTTACTGATGAGAAATGAGAGTGGAAAATTAAGCAAAGGCAAAGGATAAATTTTCTGCTTCTATGTTGAATGTTGCATTTAAGGCCAGACATTACTTTATTTCTGCAAAACTACTGCCTACTTATCATCACTGTGAAGTTACTCGAGATAGAGCCATCTTAAATTTATGTATTCAAATTTCAAGGATAATTAATATTGGGGCAAATTATTTATAAGAGTATTCAGACTATTGCGAAGGGAGAGACTACAGGAGGAATAGGACATCCTGCCCTGATTCACACATTATGTGTACTATCAAGAGTTGAGTTTGATCACAGTGAAGAATGGGTCCATCCTTTGAAGCCTATTAGCAAAGCCAACATTAAGACTTATGAAGCTCATTTGGGATGGTGATCAGGGAGTAAGAGTGGTGATGACCTTTCTACCCCTTCTGCTAGCCATGATATTCCTTCTACTTCTATGACATATAGTCTTTTTGATGTTATGGAACAGTTGATGATTCAACAAGGTGACATCGAGAAGTTACACAATCGGATCATTGGAATAGAAGCAAGGAATGAGGCCAATGATGAGTAAACCAGAAGAAGGCTCGAGTACGATATAGCTTTTCATGATGTTCAGGTTAGATTCATGAGGGGAGACCTTGGTGTGATCTTTCATACTTTTCCCCCTATACTCTGTACCAGCCAACTGATGACCCAGAGGATGTCAGAGTTTATGATGAGTGGTAGTCTGTTGTGTTTGTGGTAGTTTGTTGTGATGAGTGGTATTTTGCTGTGTTTGTGTTAGTTTGTTGTGTTTGTGGTAGTTTATGTTGGATCAGTGATCATATATAAATATTGTTTTCTTTTATGTTTCTATTGTACTAAAACTGTGATGTGTTTGTAATTAATGGATATGTGTTAGTTTGTTTCTTTAGTTTAAAATTGGAGTAATTATATATGCGCAGTAGATGTTTAAAGTTTATGTTCTAAATTTTTTCTTCTAATGGATGTGTGTTAGTTTGTTTCTTTAGTTTAAAATTGGAGTAAGTATATATGCGCAATAGAATTTTAAAGTTTATGTTCTAAATTTTTTCTTCACCCTGCAAATCTCTAATATATTATGTGTAGAAAAGCTTCTAACTGTTTTAGGCCTACTTGTTCAAATTTGTGATGAATACTTGCATAGCTTCAGAATGATCAAAAGCCCGCTACAAAAGGTTAGATTTCTTCTGTAATTTTTACCTCTACTATTGTGTAATGAAAAACTTAAGTTTGGGGGAGATAAAAAATAATAATTTTTAGTTGTCCTCATTAAAAATATTTTTATTTCAAAATTAATTTTAACATGGTTTATGATGTTAGGACTTAACTTTAGATAACTAAATTGTTGGTTTTATTTAAATATCTTAGAAGGCTTATGTGAAAAATTTCTAATAATGAAGATTAACATTATAGGCCAAGATATTTAGTATAAGAGGATTAGACTATAGTTGATTATTTAAAGCAAAAGGAAACTATATTTTTGAAATATTAAGAGTCCTTAGGGTTTATATGAAGGGATAAGAAGTGACACTCTATGTTGAATCATTTAAAAGCTAATATACATTTATAAAATAAAGAAATGTCATAAGTTCCAACTTTAAGAGGAGGAAAGGGATGTTCAAAATTATTAAAGGTTATCTAGATATAGTAATCCTCACTTGAAAAGAAAAAGAAGAATTGAAAAATAATCCTAAAAGAAAAAAAAAGAGAGAGAAAAGAAAAATAAATGGATTGAAAAACAACTAAAAGAAAAATAAAAGGATTAAAAATCTCTTGGGAAATTTGTTCTAACAAATTTAAACTGCATTTGGTGCCCAAATTTAGTGGTGTGAGTGTGTGGGAGAGTGCTTCATCTTATTTGGAGAGTGTGAGAGAGTTAGGGTTTGTGTTGGATTCCTCTCTAAGGAGTGTAGGAGGAGAAGCAAAGTGTGGGATTTCTTCTCCCTTATTCATCTAAAGAAGGAATTGTGTAGAGTCCTAAAGAGAGAAGAAAATTCAAAGGAGCTTTAAGGGATTTGCTTGAGGAAGAACTTGAGATAAGTTGTACTTACTTCTTATGGTTGTATGACATTGCTTTTAATTATAAAATCCTTATTTGTCGTATATTCCTCATGAGTTCAGAGTAGATTTCTTTGTCTTTCTCCTTGCAATGAGATGTGGTGATGTGATGATTTAGATTGGTAATGTTGAATTCATGCTGAAACGTTGTGATGATTTTACACTTAGTGATTCATTTACTTTTTAATCTAGCCAATTGAATTGTTAAGATTTGTTGAGAATCATATGATCTGAAAGGGCTATGTATTCTACAACAATAATAAAGATCACATTCAAATCTCATGGATGGTAAAGTTCATGGGGGTTGAATGCAAATAATTAGGAAAATATATTTTATTGAGTGTAAAATTGGAGATTTTAGACTGACAGGCTAAAATCCTCATTCCAGTGTTTGTAAACTAAAGCAAGTGCTAGCCTTCAGGGGAAGGGAAGTGGGAGCTCTGGAGTGACAACCAATATTCTCCTAGCCTAGCTATTGATTTAGGAGATAAACCTAGGATTAGTCAAAGTTCCTTACAACACTTGAAAGAGAGTAAAGAATAGGAATGCTCCTATTTGTCACAACACAATATCCTACTAATATTTATCTTTCACTTACCATAGCATCATTCTATGGGGGAGGACATCTTCTCCATATTTGAAACTTGCAACACAAAAACTTAGTTTGGCATTAGATAACTTGCTTAGAAGCTTGGTTAGTACTTTAATGAACTTGATTATTTAATCTTCTTTATACTATTAGTGACTTTAATATTTTCAGTACGCGCATTGTGAATTGGATATTGGCTTTCTGCACTACTGACAACCACTTTATATATGCTTAAAAATATAAGTATTTAGTACTGCTGCTAAAGGATTTAATTCCTCGGCAATTGTACTAAAACTTAATAACAGTTATAGATCCGATAAAGATGGATGTATAAAATATTTAATAATTGTAAAGTCACACTTATCAATGCAAGTATACATATCGCTCAAGAAATATAGGACTCTAATGAAGTCCTAGATATCAATCCCACAAAGAATAATATTAGAACTAAGAATTAAGATATTAGAAAAAAATAATACTCAATTGCAATAATGGAATTCAATTTTCTTATATGTCACTAATAGAAAATTGAAAAAAATATGTAATTTTAAAATTAAATAACTAATGATACTAATGAAGGTTTAAATGTGATATTCAATATATAAGAAAGCATCAATAACTAATTATACTAATGAGAGTGCGGCAATTTAATAAATATGTAATTTTAAACTCTTAAATAACTAATTTTACTAATATGTCACTAATAGACAATTGAAATAAATATGTAATTTTAATAACTCTTAAATAACTAATTACACTAATGAGGGTAGGCAATTGAAATAAATATATAATTTTAATAACTATTAAATAACTAATTATGCTAATGAAGGTTTTATAGGCAATTGAAATAAGTAAATAATTTGAATAACTAATAAATAACTAATGATAGAAAGTTAGGGTTAATAATAGACAATTGAAATAAATATGTAATTTTCTTAATAACTCATAAATAACTAATTATGCTAATGAGGGTTTAATTGAAATAAATATGTAATTTTAATAATTATTAAATAATTAATTATACTAATGAAGGTTCGACGTGATATTCAATATCTAAAGAAAGCATCATTCTCCTTGTCAAGAAATTATAGTGAATGGATAAAATGAATTAGTTCAATGTAACTAATAAAAAACTAAAGATAGAAAGTAGGGTTTAATTTGTGATATTCAATATATAAGAAAGAATCCTTCTCCTTGTCAAGAAATTATAGTGAATGGATAAAGTGAATTAGTTCAAATTATATTGCATGGATAAAGTGAATTAGTTCAATTTAGATTGTGTCAAATAGGAGCATACCTATTCTTTACCAAATTATAGTGAATGGATAAAATGAATTAGTTCAAATTATATTGTGCTTCCTTGTCAAGAAATTATAGTGAATGGATAAAGTGAATCAGTTCAATTTGTATTGTGCCAAAAAGGAGCATATCTATTCATTACCCTTTGGTCCAGGCATAAAAAACATTGACTAATCCTACGCTTGTTTACTGAATCTGCGACTATGCTGGGAGGATGTCGGCTCTCACTTCGAAGCTCCCATGTTCCCCTCGTCTGAGGGCTAACATCTACACTTCAGCACCCAAACAATAGGACGGAATTGAGGATTTTAGCCTGTCACTCTAAAATCTCCAATTCTACGCCTGATAATTTTATTTCCCTATTTATTTGCACCTAACTTCCAAGGGCTTTGACCTCCTTGAATCTTGGATGTAATCTTCACTTTAGTTGTAAAACGCAACATATTTTAATACATCAATTGGTCATATTCAAAGTAAATTAAGATCAAAGTGAAAAGATCATCACAATTTTCTTAGCATTTTCATGGCTCAACCAATTCAAATCACCATTTCACAATTCAAGACAAGGAGAAAGATAGAGAAAACTACTCAGATCTCATGGGGAAAACACAACAAAACTTGCAATTCAAATTACCATTTCACAAATCTCGAGACAAGGAGAAAGACAGAGAAAATTACTCAGATCTCATGGGGAAAGCACAACAAAACTCGGAATTCATATATAAAATCAAAGTCATACAAACTATAACAAATAAATAACTTATCTCTAAATTTCTCCCCCACAACAAAACTCAAAAATTCATATATAAAATCAAAGTCATACAAACTACAATAATAAATAAACTTATCTCTAATTTCTTCTCAAGAAAACTCCTCAAAGTGCCTCTGAATCTCTCCCTTTCTTTACAGCACACAGAATTCCTCTTCAAAGCAACTCCTCGAAGTTCCTCTGAATCTCTTTCTTTCTTTACAGCACACAGAATTCTTCTTCGAAGTGGAAGGAGGAAGAAATCTCTCACTTTCCCTCCACTCTTACAATCTCTTGAAGAATTCCTCACAATTGTTACACTCTACGGAAAGAAATCTCTCACTTTCCCTCCACTCTTACAATCTCTCAAAGAATTCCTCATAATTTAGACTCTCTACATATTTTCACACTTCAATTTTGAGCCTCTCCCCCTTCTAGAACCTCTAGAGTCTTTCCAATTTTTGGCCAAATTCTTCTTTTAAAGTTGTGGATGAGTTTTCCCAAGAGTTGCCTAAGCACCCCTCCAAAATTCGTCCACATCCAATGCATAGTTGGACATAACCGCCGAGCTCACCGTCGGCGGGCCTTCAAAGTGAATTAATTCTGGAGTCTTGGGAAAAGTCTGTCGTAGGCGCCGTTGGGCTCACCATCGGCGCCCTAGTTCAAATCTTCACATTTTGGTCCTTTTCGCTCCAAATTTGCTCCTTTATCATCTTTTTGCTCCAATGACCCTAATTCATCATTCCTGCAATAAAACATCAAAAATACCTTTTTTAAGAGTGCATTAACATAACAGTATAAAATAGGTATGAAAATCTCAACATATTTTCCTTTGGTCAAAATCCCCCAAACTGAACTATTATTTGTCCTCAAGTAATTTTAGTATTATATAAAAGTTATGATCTATGGTGGTAAAGTTTTAATTCAAAAATATTATAAATTTGATTTAGATAAATATCATAGTGAGATTTTTAGAAAAAAATCAAGTAATTAAATTAATTTTGTAGCTACAAGATTTATCTAATCATCAAGTTTAAGAGTTCTAGTATTCTATTCATTTTAAGAGTGACTATATGTTGCAATATTAAGTCACTTAGAATATCCAAAGGATAGGAATTTCATGAGAACACGACTAGTAAAGATCTAATCCATAAATATAAGTTCAGGAATGTATTTAGGTTTTCCCTTTAGGTAGGTATATTGAAGCCAAATTTTTATTAGGCATATCCTCAAGCTTCTCCTCACCTTCGTATTTTTTTTCTTTCTTTTCTCTTTTTCATTTGGATTGCTTTGTCCTATATATATTACTTTTCTTTTCAGGGATTGTTGTCAATCCTTTCTTTTTCCTTTTTCAAGTGAGGATTATTATTTTTGGATAGCCTTTAATGATTTTGAACATCACCTTTCTTCCCTAAATTTGAAACTCAAAGCATTCCCTTACCTTATAAATATTTCATAANGAAAGAAAAACTCTAAATATAAATCATACCTCAGCATTTTAGGCATTTTCATCATTCTGAAATTTTTTGCAGTCATCAAAATTTCTATTTCACCTGGTCGGTAATATTAGGAGCTTTCTACACATATAAATCATTAGATAAATTGTTGGGTAATCAAATTTTGAAATAAATACAAAACTAAAACATTAACAAACACAAGATTTTACTAAAGCATCCACAATACTAAACAAAAGACAATTACATATAAAATGCAAAAATGAAAATCACATCACATTACAATTTTAACAAATTTCAACTACCACAGCAACAATTATAACTAAACATTAAAAACTATCCAATTACAACATAACAATAAAAATGAAAGTACACACACACACAAACATCCATTTATATTACAAAAGATTACAAAAATAAAAGTACAAGTACAAGTACATCAATTACTATCAGATATCAAAATCCTAAACTGTCTTCGTCTCCTTGATCAGCAGGTGGATTGGGATGATACTGAGTATATGGGGGTACTCAGGAAAAGTAACATCAGGCTCACCTCTGTAGTTTCGGGCCTGAGCTTCGTAATAAACTATCTCAAAATTTGAATGCCTCTGTAGATACTCACTATCATTATCATGTTGACGTTCTAAACGTCCAATCCTTTCATTTTTTAATTCTATACTCTTTCGCTGCAATGTTAACTCATTCATCAAGTCAGTTAGGGTAGGGGAACTAGGAGGTGGAAGGTCATAACTTGTAGAGGGGACATCTCTACTAGTAGAAGGTTCTTGACTTCTACTCATGGAAGGTCATAACTTGTAGAGGGGACATCTCTACTAGTAGAAGGTTCTTGACTCCTACTTCGAGTTCTCCATTTCTCATGGAGAAGGTCATAACTTGTAGAGGGGACATCTCTACTAGTAGAAGGTTCTTGACTTCTACTCCCATTCTCTTCTGCTGCAAGTTAATTCATTCATCAAATCAGAGAGGGTAGGGGAACTAGAAGGTGGAAGGTCATAGGAGGGGACATCTCTACTAGTAGAAGGTTCTTGACTCCTACTTCCAGTTCTCCATTTCTCATGAAACTCATTCATCAAATCAGAGAGGGTAGGGGAACTAGAAGGTGGAAGGTCATAACTTGTAGGACATCTCTACTAGTAGAAGGTTCTTGACTTCTACTCCCAGTTCTCCATTTCTCATGGGATTCAAAAGTCTTCAAATCTACTAGTAGAAGGTTCTTGACTTCTACTCCCAATTCTCCATTTCTCATGGGATTCATAAGTTTTCAAATTAGCTTTACTAGTGGGTTTCATAGGGTAAACCCATTTCTCATCATCTCCAGCTTCCACTCCAGAAAGTTGGCAAAGTCATAAATAGGGCTAGAATGTCCTAGACCTCCAATTGTTCCACTCCTTGTCGTAGTCAATATATTATTAAAAAATAATTCCCCCCACATTTATATTTCTATTATTTTGAATACAGAAATTCAGAATAGCTCTATCTCTAGTTACCTCACTATGGTGATAAGTCGGTAACAGAGTAGAGGAAATAAAATAGTGCCACGCTTTAGAGGTGGCATTCAGCATGGAAGCAGAAAAATTTACCCATTCTCGTTGCTTAATCTTCCGCGTTCCTTTCCCATCAGTGAGAACACATCATTCAGGGGGCCTTCTATAGTACTGAAGGATTCATAATGGCAGCTATGAGAGTCTGGGAATTCATAAAAGGTGTTAATGTGGGCGGCATTAAATTCAACAGGAAATTCCCGCACTTGAACGATTCCGTCTTCAGAATAAGATACATTGGCATAGAATTATTTCACAATATTTGCAGCAGCTTTATTGGTGGTGTAACAGAAGTTTTCCCACCTCCGCTCTATAATAACTCGTTCAATTTCTCCTCCCGGACTCTCAAAAACTTGATCTTGTATGCATTTCTTTCCTCCAAACACTGAAGTAAACCTTGATTGAGCCTTTGCATTGATGAAGAGAGACTCATCGAACTCAAGTCGTCTCTTTTGTCGTGGAGCCATTTTAATCTAATCACAATTATAAAAAAATTCCAAAATATACTTCAAATATGCAAATAATGGCTTACAAAAGTAATTCTAAGAGTTTAACACTAAGTTCCATGAATTTCGCCCCCAATATTTTTTCACATTCTCAAATTTTTTGGATCTCCTCAATGTGGAAGAAATTCATGGTGAAAATCAAATATTTTTAGTTTGAAGTGAATCTCTTACCTAGAGATGATCAAATTCGGTGTCTAAATGCCTTGAAATTGCCTCCCAATCCAAGATCTCTCAAGCTCTAGGTCAAAAATTGCGTTTTTCAAAGGGAGGAGATGATGAATAGTGGTGGTTGACTGGTCTAAATTGCGGTTAAAGGTGTTATTTCGAGATCTCTCCATCGACGGGTTATTTGGTGCCGTCGGAGCGCTCTATTTAAATTATATCCCTAGTATCGGGAAAAGTCCGCCGTCGGCAGGCTCTATTGATTTGGTTCAATTTCCAGATTTTTGCAATTTCAATCAATTTTAAGCCTCAACGACATCCGTTCAATCATTATAGACATAATTTTAAGTGATTAAATGATGTACTATCTCTATTGATTTGGTTCAATTTCTGGATTTTTGCGATTTTGATCAATTTCAAGCCTCAACGACATTTCAATCATTATAGACATAATTTTAAGTGATTAAATGATGTACTTATCACAAATAAACTTTCAAAGACATAATTTTAAGTGATTAAATGATGTACTTATCACAATTAAACTTTCATAACACAAAACGTTACATTTATATATAAATTCAAGGAGTTACAATTTACGTTACATAACACACCTAAACTTGGTATTTTCCCAACCTCTCAGTGTCGCAATCCAAGCCACAACACTCAAAATGCTGAAAACAAAACATCCTATGCTTAGTCTCTATTATATAGAGATCTAAAAGCATAATTCTAAAGCAAAGAAAATGCAAAGTTCAAATCAAATTACATACATAGACAGACAGGTAGCAATATAATTCTACTACTCTTCAGATTCAATACTAGATTCTCCTATGAGATCATCCATTGATTATACATGTATGAAGAGGTTATAGAAAGGTCGGTATAGAAATTCTTTAGTAGAATCCTCTTCTATCAATTTCATCCTCCTTATCAGTCGTATCAAACTATCTTCTAAATTTTCAAAGGGCTCAAAATGTTCTTTCATCCTCCAGTCTAGATGATAGAAGAAATAAAAAATATTATTAATTGCATTCATGAGATTTTGTACCTCCTCCAATTTCTTGATTCTGCGCGGGATCACCAGAGTCTTGTCCGGAACTAAAGGTTGGATCGATAGTGAATTTTGAGATGATTGATCTATCATAATAGTCATGTCATTTTCATCTTCAAAAGCTAGAAATTTCTCAGTTGGGTCAAAAGGCTTCCAAGGTAGAAGTACCTTTTCCCAATTTTTGTAGGATACTTGAAATTGACTGCAAAGTGAGAAAATTGTGGAAGGGTATCCAAGCCCATAAGTTGATCCATGAACGATCAGGCCCAAAATCGACTTCATAATTATTGATCCAATATCAATCGACAATCCCATTTGGATGCAGTAATTCAGAATAGCACTTTCCTTAGAAACTTTACCAATCTTCATTGTCGGTAACAGTTTCGCAGAAATGAAGAAGTGCCAGTGTTTAGAAACGGGATTTAGGAGTGTCACAGAAAAACTAACATACCCATTTTCTCTCATTTCCTAGTCTTCAGTTTCGTCCGTTAAATATTGGTAAATCTCATTCATCTGGTTTCTTGTCATAACGAAGTTGGAATAATGGCAGATAGGAACGGTCTCAATCATGTATAATTCATTGATCCGTGCAGGAGTAAAAGTTATCCATATACCTCACACATAAACGACTCTCTGGTTGATTCCATGCACATTTGCATAAAATTCCTTCACCACAGGAACAACCACAGCGGCGGTAGTATAGCACAACACTTCCCATCATCGCCGCACTATCATCTCTTTAATTGTCGTTGAGGGATTATTCAATCCGCAATTTACAAATCCTTGTTTCTTTCGCTGCGCTTCTGCACTAATAAACTTTCTCCGGTTGAACACTCGCATTCTAGCATTATCAGAGGAATTGAACGCCATATGAATGAATTTGGTGGAGTTTCACTTCATTTTTCTAGGGGAAATATGAACTTAGGAATGAATTTAGGAGTTTAAAATGAGTAACTCTTGCCTAAAAAATTGCCATTCAAACTCCAGAAACCGCCATGTCGCTAATCTAGCCGTCGGCGGTGTCAAGGGCGCCATCAATGAGCCTTCTGTAATTAATTGCCTGAAGTCTCAGAAAAAACCTGTCATCGACGGTGTTGAGGGCGCCGTCGGTGCCCAAGGAAAAAATTTCACAGTTTTTCTCTGGTCCAAATGCGTTCCAATTTTTCTCTATGGATCCAATTTTTATGATTATTCAAGGGTAAATAATAGTAGTAGAGCTCAATACTACTACAAACTAACGATAATTTCAAATAAAACTACTATAATTGCAGTAAAAATAAAGATAATTATGGGCTGCCTCCCATAAAGTGCTTGGTTTAATGTCGTCAGCCCGACCTATTTAGGTTTATTTAGGTTGATAGATCATTAAAACCTCTTTAAAATTTGGTCTTTTGCCCTCAAAATATGGTTTTAATCTGTGTCCATTTAATTTAAATCTATTTCTAGTCTTCTGATCTTCAATTTTAACAGTTTCATAAGTATAAACTTGAGTCACAGTAAAGGGTCCTAACCAACGAGACTTCAATTTCTCAAGGAATAACTTCAGCCTAGTATTATAAAGCAAAACTTCTTGTCCTGGTTCAAAGTTATTTTGGTTAATCTTCCAATCATTCCATAACATTAATTTCTCCTTATAAATTTTGTTGTTATCATAAGATTCATTTCTTAATTCTATCAATTTATTTAATTGTAACAATCTCTTCTTACCAGCATCTTTCAAATCATAATTGAATTCATTAATCGCCCAATATGTATTATGCTCCAATTCTACTGGTAAGTGACAAGTCTTTCCAAAAATCAGCCCGTAAGGAGTCATTCCAATAAGAGTTTTATAAGCAGTCCTGTAAGCCCATAATGCGATATCCAGTCCAGTGGACCAATCTACTCTACTAGGGTTTACAGTCTTTTCAAGTATTTGTTTTATCTCTCTATTATAAACTTCAGCTAACCCACTGGTTTGAGGATGATAGGCGGTAAGTATTTGTTTAATCTCTCTATTAGAAACTTCAGCTAATCCACTAGTTTAAGGGTGATAAGTAGTAGAAATTCTTATGAATAATATTAAATTTTTCTGCCAATCTCTGAATGTATTTATTTCTAAAATGGGATCCTTATAATATTAAATTTTTCTGCCAATCTCTGAATATATTTATTCCTAAAATGGGATCCTCCGTCATTCTATTAGAAAGTTCAGCTAACCCACTGGTTTGAGGATGATAGGCAGTAGAGATTCTATGAATAAATTTGTTTAATCTCTCTATTAGAAACTTCAGCCAACCCACTGGTTTGAGGATGATAGGCAGTAGAGATTCTATGAATAATATTAAATTTCTGCCAATCTCTGAATGTATTTATTCCTAAAATGGGATCCTCCGTCAGTGATAATCATTCTCGACATTCCTGCCAATCTCTGAATATATTTATTCCTAAAATGGGATCCTCCATCAGTAATAATCATCCTAGAGAAAAATATTAAATTTTTTGTCAATCTCTGAATGTATCTATTCCTAAAATGGGATCCTCTGTTAGTGATAATCATTCTAAGCATTTCCATATCTAATGGGATCCTCCATCAGTAATAATCATCCTAGGCATTCCGTATCTAGTAAAATATTTTTCATTAACCTCCGTCAGTGATAATCATTCTAGGCATTCCGTATCTAGTGAAAATATTTTTTATTAAAAATCTCGAACACTTTTAGCGTCACAACGAGGTAAATCTTGTGCTTCAATCCACTTTGAAACATAGTCTACCGCAACTAATATGTATAAGTTCCCATATGAAGGGTTTAGCGCCACCAGCGAGGTAAAGCTTGTGCTTCAATCCACTTAGAGACGTAGTCTACTGCAATTAATATATACAAGTTCCGAGGGTAAATCTTGTGCTTCAATCCACTTAGAAACGTAGTCTACTGCAATTAATATATATAAGTTCTCTTGTGCTTCAATCCCACTTAGAAACATAGTCTACTGCAATTAATATATATAAGTTTTCAAATGAAGGAATAAATGGTTCCATAGAAACGTACATTAAAAATCTTGAAACACTTTTAGCGTCACAACGAGGTAAAGCTTGTGCTTCAATCCACTGTGAAACGTAGTCCAATCTTGAAACACTTTTAGCGTCACAACAAGGTAAATCTTGTGCTTCAATCCACTTTGAAACGTAGTCTACTATAATTAACATATATAAGTTCTCAAATGAAGGAATAAATGGTCCCATAAAATCTAATCCCCAAACATCAAAGAGTTCTTCTAACATGAAATTCAGAGGCATTTCATTTCTTCTAGATATATTGCCTACTCGTTGGCATCAATCACAATTTTTTTATGTATCTATAAACATCTCTAAAGATAGTAGGCCAATAAAACTCAGCTTATAAAATTTTATAAGCAGTTTTATCAATCCCAAAATGTCCTCCAAACTCAGAATCATGACATTTCTGAATGATTAGCTCAGTTTCTTCATAAGGTACACATCTCCTCACAATAAGATCCTTACATTATTTATATAAATAAGGCTCATCCCAAAAATATGCTTTCGCATCATGAATGAATTTTCTTTGTTGTTGTAGTGTCAGCATAGGTGGAAAAATATCACTTACAATATAGTTAACAATATCAGCATACCATGGTATTTTCCACTCATTAATATTATAAAGTTGTTCATCAGAAAAGCTGTCTGTAATTTCATTGTCGGTGTCAGATAATTTATGATTTTCTAGTCTCGACAGATGATCAGCAATTTGATTATCAATTCCTTTTCTATCAATAACCACAAGATCAAATTCGTGCATCAAAAGTATCTATCTAATTATAGTAAATGTTGTTTTTTTTATCCTCAGGAGCAATAGGAATTTGATGGTAACCGATATATCCATCTAAAAAATAAAAATATTTGTGCCCAGCAAGTCTATCTACTATTTGGTCTAAAAAGGGTAAAGAGAAGTGATATTTTCTGGTGGCAGTGTTTAATTTTCTATAATCAATGCAAATACACCACCCAGTAACTTGTCTAATAGGTATTAATTCATTTTTTTTTGGTTTCAACAGTCACTCCTCCTTTCTTAGGAACACAAATGAATTGGACTTACTCACGCACTATCTGAAGTAGGATATATAATTCTAGTGTCTAACCATTTCAAAATTTCCTTTTTAACTACTTCTTTCATCATTGGATTTAATCTCCTTTGTGAGTCAACTCTCAGTTTATATTGTTCATCTAATATAATTATGTGCATACAGATTGAAGGACAGATTCCCTTAATATCAGCTAAGGTCCAACCGAAAGCTTTCTTATATCTTTTCAATGTATCTAACAGTCTTTGCTCTTGCAGATCATTTAATTCAGAAGCTTTCTTATATCTTTTCAATGTATCTAACAGTCTTTGCTCTTGCAGATCATTTAATTCCCTTATATTTTTTCAATGTATCTAACAGTCTTTGCTCTTGCAAATCATTTAATTCTGAAGATATAATAACAGGTAATGTAGACGAGTCTCCAAAAGTCTTTGCTCTTGCAAATCATTTAATTCTGAAGATATAATAACATGTAATATAGATGAGTCTCCCAGAAACACATATTTCAAGTGGCTAGGCAATATTTTCAACTCAATTTCAGTTGGTTTTATAATTGACGGAAATAGATTCTTATCAGCATTTTTGTTAATATCCAGCATCTCAAATCTTTCCTGAACATAATCTAATTCTTCATTTTCTAATTCATCTAAAATAACTTCATCACTATCTTCAAATTGTTCTTTCTCTTCAAAATATTCTTCAAAATGTTCATTCAATAGATGTTCACTAATTT
>JXCR01083944.1:96515-168289 GCA_002079205.1 Phalaenopsis hybrid cultivar | reverse complement strand
GAAACCCCATTTGGGTCCTCTATGTACTGGTCTTAGCTAAACCCTAGCTTAGAGCTAGTGGATTTAGGGGACCATCTACATGAGTCTCCCAAAGGATCAAGGGACCAAAGTAAGGAAAATTTGGGTTTATGGTTATGAGTGATTGTGAATGAGAGTGAGTGCAAGTGAGTGCCTTAGCTCCAGACAAACATTCAGAGTCAACTCTAAGGGCAAGCAGTCCTATGGGGACTCATCTTCAGCTCCCCCATATTGACCCCACCTACTAAATGCAAGAGGTTAGGACCAATATGTAGAGCTTCAAGTTGAGCAAGGAGGAGTGTAGAATTTCTAATGGTGAGGGTTCCTTTTCTAGTTTTCTAGAAATTCCTATGGCTAGACCTTAGGCTACTAAAGAGAAAAACTAAACCTCAATGAAAAGTGAGGTCAATATATATAGGGGATATTATACGAATAAAGGTTACACCCTCCCATAAGTTACTGCACATTTCCATCTCTCTCTCTGACTATTTCTCTCTCTCTCTTTCTCTCACTCTCTCTTTTCTTAATATGTGATTCAAGGACTAATTAGGATTCAACTGGTAGATTTTAAAATACATCATACAAGTAATAGCCATTATCGTTAGATGAAGCTTGTCGTTGTAGCATAATGTTTTTGCTAGCCACCCCTTGCATGCCACAGCCTCGTAAGCCATCACGATAGTGACTTTATATATGCTTAAAAATATAAAAATTTAATACTGCTGCTAAAAGATTTAATTCCTTAGCAATTGTACCAAAACTTAATAATAGTTATAGATTTAATAAAGATGGTTGTATAAAATATTCAGTAATTGTAAAGTTACACTTATCAAAGCAAGTATACATATCGCTCAAGTAATATAGAGCTCTAATGGAGTCCTAGATATCAATCCCACAGGGAGTAATATTAGAACTACAAAATAAGATTTTAGAAAAACAATACTCAATCGCAACAATGAAATTCAATTTGTAGAACTACAAACTAAGATTTTAGAAAAAGCAATACTTAATCGCAACAATGGAATTCAATTTGCTTATGACTACAAACTAAGATTTTAGAAAAGCAATACTTAATCACAACAATATAATTCAAATTGCTTATCTATGAACTAAGATTTTAGAAAATCAACACTTAATCACAACAATATAATTCAAATTGCTTATCTGTCATCTAATAGACAATTGAAATAACTATTTAAATTTTTAATAACTCTTAAATAACTAATTATACTAATGAGGTTTTTAATGTGATATTCAATATATCTACTCTTAAATAACTAATTATACTAATGAGGTTTTTAATGTGATATTCAATATATAAGAAAGCCTCCTTCTCCTTGTCAAAAAATTATAGTGAATGGAAAAAGTGAATGAATTCAAATTGTATTGTGCCAAATAAGATCATACATATTCTTTACCCTTTGTTCCAGGCATAAAGAACATTGACTTAGCCTACGCTTGTTTACTGAATCTGCGGCTAGGCTGGGAGGATACCCGCTCTCACTTTGGAGCTCCCACGTTCCTCTAACTTAAGGGCTAACATCTACACTTCAGCACCCAAACGATAGGACCGAATTGGGGATTTTAGTCTGTCACTCTAAAATCTCCAATTCTACGCCCGATAATTTTATTTACCTATCTATTTGCACCCAACTTCCAAGGGCATCCAAATCTATGCCCGATAATATTATTTCCCTATTTATTTGCACCCAACTTCCAAGGGCTTAACCTCCCTAAATCTTGGATGTAATCTTCACTTTAGTTGTAAAACTCAACATATTTTAACAAATTACTCCCTGAATCTTGGATGTAATCTTCACTTTAGTTGTAAAACTCAACATATTTTAACAAATTTATCCCTGAATCTTGGATGTAATATTCACTTTAGTTGTAAAACTCAACATATTTTAACAAATCAAATATCTCCAATTCTACTCCCGATAATTTTATTTCCTTATTTATTTGCACCCAACTTCCAAGGGCTTTGACCTCCAAAATCTCCAATTCTATGCCCGATAATTTCATTTCCCTATTTATTTGCACCCAATTTCTAAGGGCTTTGACCTCCCATGCCCGATAATATTATTTCCCTATTTATTTGCACCCAACTTCCAAGGGCTTTGACCTCCCCAAATCTCCAATTCTATGCCCGATAATTTCATTTCCCTATTTATTTGCACCCAATTTCTAAGGGCTTTGACCTCCCAAATCTTGAGATGTAATCTTCACTTTAGTTGTAAAACTCAACATATTTTAACAGATCAATTGACCAGATTGGTAAACTTCACTTTAGTTGTAAAACTCAACATATTTTAACAAATCAATTGGCTAGATTGAATATCACTTTAGTTGTAAAACTCAACATATTTTAACAAATCAATTGGCCAGATTGAAAGTAAATTAGTCTTGGATGTAATCTTTACTTCAGTTGTAAAACTCAACATATTTTAACAAATCAATTGGCCAAATTGAAAGTAAATTAAATTAGTTGTAAAACTCAACATATTTTAACAAATCAATTGGCTAGATTGAAAGTAAATTAAGAATAGTTGTAAAACTCAACATATTTTAACAAATCAATTGGCCAGATTGAAAGTAAATTAAGATGGTGAAAAGATCATCACAATTTCTTAAACATTTTCATAGCTTCACCAATTCAAATCACCATTTTGAAAAGATCATCACAATTTCTTAAACATTTTCATGGCTTCACCAATTCAAATCACCATTTCAAAAAAAAGATCATCACAATTTCTTTAACATTTTCATGGCTCAACCAATTCAAATCACCATTTCACGATTCTCAAGATCAAGAGAAAGACAGAGAAAACTACTCAGATCTCATGGGAAAAACACAACAAAACTCAGAATTCATATATAAAATTAAATTCACACAAACTACAAGNGGCCAGATTGAAAGTAAATTAAGATCGAAGTGAAAAGATCATCACAATTTCTTTAATATTTTCATGGCTTCATCAATTCAAATCACCATTTCATAAATCTCAAGACAAGGAGAAAGGTAGAGAAAACTACTCAGATCTCATGGGGGGAAACACAACAAAACTTGGAATTCATATATAAAATCAAACTCATAAAAACTACAACAATAAATAAACAATCTCTAATTTCTCCCCAAGAAAACTCCTCAAAGTTCCTCTGAATCTCTTCCTTTCTTTACATCACATAGAATTCCTCTTCAAAGCGGCAAGGAGGAAGAGATCTCTCACTTTCCCTCCACTCTTACAATCTATCGAAGAATTCCTCACAATTTAGACTCTCTACACTTTTTCACACTTCAATTTTGAGCCTCTCCCCCTTCTAAAACCTCTAGAGTCTCTCCAATTTTTGGCCAAATTCTTCTTTTAAAGTTGTGGATGGGTTTTCCCAAGAGTTTCCTAAGCACCCCTCCAAAATTCCTCCTCATCCAATGCATAGTTGGACATAACCACCGAGCTCACCGTCGGCGGCCTCGAGGGCGCTGTCGGGGGGCCTTTGAAGTGAATTAATTCTGGAGTCTCGGGAAAATTTCGTTGTCGGTGTCGTTGGGCTTGCCGTTGGCACCGTTGGGCTCGTCGTCAGCGCCCTAGTTCAAATCTTCACATTTTGGTCTTTTTTGCTCTAAATTCGCTCCTTTTTTGCATCTTTTTGCTCCAATGACCCTAATTCATCATTCCTGCAACAAAAAATCAAAAATATATTGCTCCAAATTACACCGTTTTTGCATCTTTTTGCTCCAATGACCATAATTCATAATACCTGAGACAAAACATCAAAAATACTTCTTTAAAGTGCAATATCATAAAAAATAGTGTAAAATAGGTATGAAAATCTCAACATATTTTTTTTTGCATATTTTTGCTCTATTGACCCTAATTCATCATTCCTGCAACAAAACATCAAAAATACCTTTCTATCTTTTTGCTCCAATGACCCTAATTCATCATTCCTGCAATAAAACATCAAAAATACCTTTTTTAAGAGTGTAATATCATAAAAAATAGTATAAAATAGGTATGAAAATCTCAACATATTTTCCTTTGGTCAACTACATTTTGTATTTTAAAGTTTTGTTATTTTCCCTGTGGGATCGATAACCAGGACTCCACTAGAGCCATGCATTACTTGAGTAATACGTATACTTGCATTTATAACTGAGACAAAAGAGAAGATATAAAAATTAAATTAGAAATTAATCATTTATAAAGTCGCGGTCACCCAACAAAATAAGAGCATTTAGTTTAATTTGATCTCCTATAAAGTAAGTTTTCAGCCTATGACCATTCACTTTGAATATTTTCTCAATTTTTTGATCTGTGATATCCACATCTCCATAGGGATAAACTTTTATCATAACAAATGAGCCCATCCACCTGGATTTAAGTTTTCCTGGAAATAATCTTAACCTTGCATTATATACCAAAACTTGTTGCTCTGGCTCAAAATTTTTAGTAAGAATCCTCATTTTCATCTCTTCTTCATAAATCTTAGCACTGTCATAAAATTAATTCCTTGTCTCTTCAAGCTCATTTAATTGCAGTAGTCTTTTCTCACTATCATTCTTTAAGTTGTAATTAAATTTTTTAATAGCCCAATATGCTTTATGCTTAAGTTGAATTGGAAAATTAAATTATAATTGATCTCTTTAATAGCCCAATATGCTTTATGCTCAAGTTTAACTGGTAAGTGGCCAAATATTAGCCTATATGGGGACATTCCTATAGGAGTTTTATATGCAGTCCTATAAGCCCAAAAAACATAATCAAGTTTGACTAAACAATTTATTTTTACTGGATTCATAATTTTTTTCCAATATTCTTTTAATTTCACGATTGGATAATTCAACCAAACTACTTGTCTGAGGATGATAAACAGTAGCAATTTGATGGTTGATATGATATTTCTTTAATAATTTATCCATTATTGCATTTTTGAAATGACTTCCCCCATCAGTTATGATCACTCTTGGCATCCCAAATCTGCAGAATATATTTGTTCTTAAAAACTTTGGAATACTTTGAGCATCACATCGAAATAAAGCAACAACTTTTATCCATTTGGATACATAGTCTACTGCTATCAATATTTATAAATTTCTGAAAATGATATAAATGGTACTATGAAATCTAATCCCCAAACATCAAATATCTCAACTTCCAACACATAATTGAGAGGCATCTCATTTCTTCTAGAAATATTGTCTACTCATTCACATCAATCACAAGTTTTGATATAAGTATTAACATCTCTAAAGATTGTAGTCCAATAAAATCTAGATTGCAAAATTTTTTATTTTGTTTTATCAACACCAAAATGTCCCCCAAAATCAGAGTTATGACATTTTTGGATAATTTCATAAGTTTCTTCTAAAGGCACACATCTTCAAATAATTAGATCATTTTCTTATTTATATAAAAATGAGTCATCCCAACAATAAGTCTTAGCTTCAGATAAAAATTTCCTCTTCTGTTCATATGTCAGTCCAAAGGGTATAATGTCACTAACAATAAAGTTCACAATGTCGACATACCATGGAACACACCACTCACTACTACTAAATAATTCTTCATCTGAAAAATGTTCATTAATTTCTTTTTCAAAATTATGTGATTTTTTTAATTCAAGCCCATACAGATGATCAACAGTTTGATTCTCAACTCCTTTTCTATCTACTATCTAAAAATTAAATTCTTGCAAAAGAAGAATCCATCTTATCAATCTTGATTTTACATCCTTCTTTTTCATTAAATATTTAATAGCAGAATGATTTGTATGCACAATACATTTGGCTCCAATTAAGTATGATCTGAATTTTTCAAAAGCATATACTATTACTAATAACTCTTTTCAGTGGTGGTATAATTAATTTGAGCTTCATTAAGAATTCTACTAGCATAGTAAGTTATTTTGAAAATTTTATCATTCTTTTATTCTAAAACAACTCCAATAGCATAATCACTTGTATCACACCATAATTCAAAAATTTTTTCCCAATCTGGTGAAACAATAATTGGTGCAGTGACTAAATTTTCTCTTAATAGCTCAAAGCTTTTAGGCACTCCTTATCAAAATTAAAAATTACATCTTTCTGAAGAATATGACATAGAGGCTTAGCAATTTTTGAAAAGTCTTTAATATATCACCTGTAGAATCAAGCATGTCCTAATAAAATATTAATTTCTCTCATACTTATTGACTAAGGCAAATTAATGATCACTTAAATTTTAGCAAGGTCTACTTTCATATCATTTTTTGATATCCGATGTCTTAAAACTATTCCTATTGCTACCATAAATTGGTATTTTTGCAATTTAAGAACTAAATTTATTTCTTCACAACGCTTAGGAACTCTCGATAAATGCTCTAAAAATCATTCAAATGAGATTCCAAACACTAAAAATCATCCATAAAAACTTTAATTCCCTTTTTAATTAAATCACAGAACATAGCCATCATACATCTTTGAAATGGAGCAGGGGCATTACTTAAACGAAAGGGCATTCTTCTAAAAGAAATGTACCATAAGGACTAGGAAAAGTTATTTTATCTTGATCATTAGGAGGTATTTGTATTTGGTGAAAACCAGTATATCTATCAAGAAAATAAAATCCCAACTAGTCTATCCAACATTTGATCTAGAAAGGGTAGTGGAAAATGATCTTTCCTAGTGGTGAGATTTAATTTCCTATAATCAATGCATATTCTCTACTCTGTGACTTGTCTTGTTGGTATTAACTCATTATGTTCGTTCATAGACACAGTCACTTCTCCTTTCTTAGGAACACGGTGAATTGGACTAATCCATGCACTATCTGGAATGGGGTAGATAATTCCAGCATCTATCCACTTTAAAATTTCTTTCTTAACAACTTCTTTCATAACATGATTAAATCTCTTTTTAGATTAACCCTAGGTTTATAGCTCTCTTCCATATGAATTCTATGCATACAAATTGAAGGACTAACTCCTTTAATATCAGTAATTATCCATCCAAAAGCCTTCTTATAATTCTTGAACATTTTCATTAAACTCATTTCTTCTTTTGTAGTTAAATTTTAAGAAATTATAATTAGTAATGTTGAGAAATCACCTAAAAAAGTATATTTTAAAAGTTCAGGAAGTAACTTTAACTCAAGTTTAGGAGGTTTTTCAATCGATGGATAAAAAGATTTATCTTTTTCTGTCATGCCCAAAACTTCCAAACATTCTCGAACATAATTCAAATCTTCCTTATAAAAATCTTCAAATTGCTCTAATTCCTCTTCTTGTTCGTGTTCCAACTCTTTCATTTCATTTTTCTCTTCAAAAGTTGTTTTGAAATGACATTCACTTAGATATCTTATTACATTCATTCTGTAACATTCATCAGCTTTGCCTTTTGCATGATACTTCATTGATTTAGAAATATTAAAAGTAATTGTTCGATAAGTGACGTGCATAATTAGTTCTTCTTTCTACGTATCTATCATTACTCTTCTTGTAGCTAGAAAAGGTCTCCCTAAAATGATATGTATATCCTTTTCTACCTCCATATCTAGCATAATAAAATTAACAGGAAAGATAAATTGATCTACTTTCTCTAAAACATCTTCTATAACTCTCTTAGGATATGTTATTGAATGATCTGCTTATAGCAGAGTTACATTAGTAAGCGATATTTCTCTTAATCTTAATATTTTAAAAATTTATAATGGCAAAAGGTTAATGCTTGCACCTAAATCACATAAAGGCTCTGTCTTCTATTGCACATAGAATTGTGAAGCTACCAGGATCCTTAAGCTTTTCAGAATGTTTTTTTCTAAATTATAGCACTGCACTCTTCACTAAGTTCAACAATCTCGTTATCTTTGAACATCCTTTTCCTATTAAGAACATCCTTCATAAACTTCACATAGCTTGGCATTTGTTTTAAGGGTTCAGTAAATGGAATATTAATTATACCTGGAGGATAAGTGGGTCTATAATTATTATTACCTTGGTTGTTTCAATTTCCTAATGAGTTTACTGGTTGTTCCCCCACTGCTAATTTTTACCACCTGAAGTATTATTCAGTTAAAGTTAGGATGGTTCTTCCAACTTGGGTTATAATAGTTTGAATATGAGTTATTCTACTTGTTGTTTATGACATTCAAAGTCTCTAATGATGCTTGAGAATTTATTATTTGACCTAATGAATTCTCTTCAATCATTGCAATTGGTTGAGAAAAATTCATTCTAAATTGGCCTAACTTTCTTGAAATTGTAGCAACTTGATTTGTTAACATTGCAAAAGCATCAGATTCATGAATATTGTCTACTTTCTTAGGATTTACCATCTCAGAAGGCCATTGAAAATTATTAGTAATCATCTCTTTAACTAAAGCATACGCGTCATGAAATGGTTTTGACATCAATAATAGATCTCAGAGATCCAACTAATCCATTGTAAAAAGTTTGAATTATTAACCAATCTGATATAGCATGGTGTGGACACTTTCTCATTAGTTCTTTAAGTCATTTACATGTTTCATAAATATATTCCCCTTCATACTGACAAAAAGATTTAATGTAATTTCTAAACTTTATAGTTTTTTATGGTGTAAAATATTTAGCAAGGAATTTCTACGCTAAGTCACCCCAAGTTTTGATAGATCCAAGTGCTAACAAATGTAACCATATCTTAGCCTCATGCCTTAGTGAGAAAGGAAAAAGTCTAAGTCTTATATCATCATCCGTTACACCATCATATTTAAATATAGTACATAATTCTAAAAAATTAACAAGATGTAAATTTGAATCTTCAGTTGTTGCCCTCCCAAACTGATTGTTTAATATCATTTGGGCAATAACAGGTTTAAGTTTAAATAAATTAGCCACTACAGTAGGTTTTTGAATACTACAATGAAGTTAATCTACTATAGGGTTTGCATAATCTCTTATGGGTTCAAACTCTTGATTAACTTCAGCATTTTATTAATTTGGTTTATCATTTCTTGAAATTTTTGGTATTTTTCTGTATTTTTTATCTTTTGATTTTTTTAATGGTTCTTTCTAATTCTGAATTGTAGGACACTAGTTCTTTAGAACCTGAACTACGCAGATCTTACTACAAAACAACATAAAACAAAATCACACAAATAAGAACTTTATATAAAAAACAACACTATAATATTTCTATAATAAATCAAAGAGTTTAAATAAGACTTTCTAAAAACATAAATTTGCTTTCTAAAAAATTCTTCAAAATTTTTTTTATTCTCCCTAGCGACGGCACCAAAAACTTGATCCCAACTTTATATGACAACATGATGTATGCAATTATAATCTTAATTTTTCCTTACTTAAATTTCTTACTTTGCAATAGCTGCCAAAAACTTAACTCAAAGAAAATAAGAACGCTATTATTATATTTAATTATGAGATACTAAGCAAGCATACGTATAATTATCAAGTAATATAGGACTTTTTTTTAAGCCCTGAATATCGAACCCATAGGGAGAAATATAATATGTAACTAATTCAGAAGAAATTAGATAACAAATTCTACTTTGCAAAATATTCTTACTCAAACTATAGATGTTATAACAGGAATGAAAGTTTGATTCTTTTTGGTAAATTTTTATAATTGAAAGTAAAGTAAACAACTACTAAATTTAACTAGATTTTTGTAAGATGAATGTAATATAAATAAAATATCTTTTTCCTTATCATGAATCAGTAATAAGTATATGAATTTTGTTGTGGAAGTATTCAAATTATTTTGTGCCAAATAGAAGCAATTGTATTCTTTACCCTTACTAAAAATGCTATAAAGAACATTGGCTAATTTAAAGTTTGAATAGACTTTAAGACGGGCTAGGTAGGGAAAATACAAACTCTCACTCTAGAGTTCCTTCTTCTCCCTCCACCCGAGGGCTAACATCTTGTATCAAAACCTAAAACTATAAACCAAATAAGGAGCTTTAGTCTGTCACTCTAAAGTCATCTAATTTTACACTCTTCAATGTTTATTTCCCTATTTATTTGCACTCAATCATATGAATTTTATTCTCATCCATACAATCTCATGTGATTCCTACCATTAGTTGACTGAGACAATACCATCTCGGATCATACATGTCCTTAGAACAAATATTAACATCTTAATTGGTTAAATCAAGAAGTAAATGAAGTACAAAGTTAAAAATCATCGCAACTTATTCCAACATTAAAGATTAATATTTCACACAACTTCCATGCAATACTTAATCACTTATCATTTTAAGGAAAAAGATAAAGGAAACTACTCAAAATTTATGGAGAAAACACAAGCACACTTAAGTTTGAAAGTAAAAATTATGCAAACGAATAAGAAGTCTAAATTAAAACCAAATGTAGTCATAAAGATATAAACTTATCTCAAATCTTCTCCACAAAAATCTTGAAGTTCCTTTGAATCTCTTCTCTTCCTTTCTCTTACAATACTCTCTACTCACTCACTACAACTCCTCTCTTTCTTCGCTCTAACAGTATCCTAATTAGTTTAAAAGAGAGAGGCATTGATGGTGTCTAGTTGGAGGTGACGACTTCTAGAGGGGAGCGACAACTCCTCTTCAATTCAATTGAAGTCCTTTTATAATTTTTCAAAAGGTGCATTGGTGTCTCTTCAAAATGTGTCCACATTCAATCAATCTTCCAAAAGTTGCCTTCTTTCAAAAGCCAATTGAATGTATTTTCGTGTCCATTAACTATTTCCCACATTTTCACCAAAAGTTGCTTCAAAAACCTCAAAAATTCATCCAAATTCATTGAATCACCAAGTAACTACTGCTGGCGCTTAAGCGCGAGGTACTTGGCGCTTAGGCGCGGCCTTCTTGGTTTTACTAGCGCTTAAGCGCCAGTTCTGGGAGCTTAGGCTCCACAGTTCTTTTGCACTTCTTCTTTTTTGCTCTAAATTTGATCTTTTTTCACTCATTTCACCATTTTTCATCCATCTAATTGTATCTGAAAGAAAAACACACAAATATCTTCCATTAAAGCGCAATATCTCAAAAATATGTGTAGAAATGTGTACATAAAGATTATATTTTAGGTGCATCAAGCAATCAAAAGCTGGTGCCAAGGCACTAGTGGGCAGTGCTTTAGCGCCCACAAGCTGGCACCTATGCAGAAGTCTACTGGACTGCCTTTTGCTCTATTTTGCTTCCACTTCACTCCATTTTAGCTTTGATTCGCTCCATGTGTCATACCAATTATACCTGCAGGAAAAATACAAGAATGCCTTTTTTTAAAGTGCAATTTCATCTAAATACAAGTGTAAAAGACAAAGGAAATTTAGCATGTTGAAAGACATATCAGGCGACCAACAATGAACAGTGAATGTCGGCCATGCCTGATACATAATTGATACTCTGATAAATTTAAACTGATGCTTTCAATGGATGCTAAACTTTATGATTAATTTTCCTGTGTCCAGTTTTTTTATCATCACCCTGTTAAGTGTGCTTCATCTTTTTATTAAAATCGCCAAAATGCTATGTCAATACCATGGTAGAAATACTCTAATAACACCAAAATACAACCACAAGAACATTGTTATAACACCTGAATAACACCTATATAACATGACAATAACATACCACCTCAATACAGCCACTTCAATAACACCACAACAACCACAATAGCACAAAGATAACACCGCAATAACACCTCAATACAACCCCAATAATACCTAATAACACGACAATAACACCTCACTGCAATAACACAACACTCCATAACATGACAATAACAGTGTAATAACACGACAATAATACTGCAATAACACAACAATAGAACTAAAAGAAGTACTCCAATAACACCACAATAATATGACTAACACATCAATAACACTAATAACACGACAATAACATGAAAATAACATGATAATAAAACCATTAACTGCTGCAATACAACCAAAATAACCACTCCAATAACACCTCACTCCAATAACACACAATAACATCGTAATAACACGACAATAGCCTCATTAACTGTCATAATACAACACAAATAAAACTTCAATAACACCGCAATGACACCTCACTCCAATAAAACGACAATAACAAGGAAATAACACCATTAAGCATAGTTGTATAATGAAAATAACCACTTTAATAATACCGCAATAACACCTCTCCAATAACACATTACTCTAAAATACCACTTAAATAACACCACACTAACACAACAATAACGCAATAAAACACAATAACACCACAATAAATACATAGTAACATCTTAATAACACCACAATAATTTTGTAATAACACCATAATAACATTAAAATAACACTAATCGAGAATACCACCAAAGTTGACGCAATAACACTCAAATAACACCCTAACAACACCTCAAAAACCTCACAAAAATACCACAATAAAAACCATAATAACACCAGTCGAGAATACCACCACGGAGCCACCACAATGCCACTTAAATAATACACAATAATACTTCAATAATATCATAATAACATTGGAATAACAACAGTCCAGAATACCACCAAAGCCACTGTAATACCACTCAAAAAACACCATAATAACACCTCAATAACATCATAAAAACCCCAAAAAAATACTACAATAAAACCATAAGAAGACCAGTCGAGAATACAAACACAAAGCCATCGTAATACCACTCAAATAACGTCATAATAATACCTCAATAAAACTGCAGAATTACCACAATAACTATAGTCAAGAATACCTCCAAAGTCGTCACAATATCACTCAGATAACACCATAACAATACTTCAATAACACTATAATAACACCATAATAACACTAGTTGAGAATACCTCTAATGTCGTTGTAATAACACTATAATAACACTTAAATAATACCGATCGAGAATACCTCCAAAGCTGCCACTAAACCACTCAAATAACATCACAATAACAACTCAATAATATCGTAACAATACCACAATAACATTGCAATAACTGCATAATAACATTTTACGAATACCATAATAATACCGCAATAACACCATAATAATACTGAAATAACACCAGTCGAGAATAACACCAAAACTGACAAAATACCACTCAAATAGTACTATAATAACACCTCAATAACCCCATAAAATACCGCAATAATACTATGATAACACAGTCGACAATACCACCACAGAGCTGTTGTAATACAACTCAATTAACACCACAATAATACCTCAATAATACTGCAATAACACCACAATAACACCATGACACCACAGTAACAACATGATAACACCTTAATAACACCCCATAATATTGCGATAACACCATAATAATACTGAAATAATGCCAGTCGAGAATACCAAAAAAGCCACTACAATATCACTCAAATGACATCATAATAACAACTCAATAATACCAAAAAAAATACTGCAAAAACACTATAATAACACAAGTCGACAATACCGCACCACAAAATTGTCGCAATATCGCCTCAATAACACATAAAAAAACTTTAATAACACCACAAGAATAACTTTACCTCAATAATAACATCACAAAAAACAACAGAAAAAAAACATAATACCATTGATTCAGAGTACAAAGAAAAACATAAATTGTAGTCCTAGTTATAACTAAACTCACCACCACAGAGCTGTTGATATTTTAAGCACAGCTAAACTCACATCCGTTTCAAACTTCTCGATATTAATTTCAGAATCCATCATCAATATTTCACGTCTGGAAAGAGATACATCCAATAATCGATAATGTGAGATATTTTACACGAATCAAGTCCTAGCTACCAAAATCGTAGTTGAATAATGCTATGTAAAATCATACTCGATGATGATAAAAAAATGGAGATTGATTTGCCAAGAAGGGTTTTATTTTTGAAGAAATAGGCTCAGTCAGAATTCTTAGGGTTTGTTTGGGAGGGCGGGTATAGTTCGCTTTTTGGTTTGTAGATTCGTGACACAACTTTGACAAAGCTAAAAGAAAGCGGACAATGGGATTAACCCCGCGACCCTGCTTTTGCCTCGATGCTTTTACCCTTTACCCCACATTCTTTTTCCTCTACCCTAGCTTCATCCCCGTTGCCTCTCTTGCAAACCCCTTGCGCCTTCTTCTTTCTTAACCTCGAACGACCGATCTCAGGTATGACAAACCATTCTCTTCAATTGTTTTTGTGGATCTGAGAAAGGTTATGCCTTTTTGCTACTCTGGTGGCTTCTCCTCCTTATCTCTTTCACGTTTCTGCCAATTTCATTCTTTCCTCTTTTTTGGTAGTGAATTTAGAGTTTCACGCAGGGTAGCTAAGTGATCCTTTTGGTTATTTTTTAATATTGTTCTAGCTCTTGGTTTGTCACCTCTATGATAGTTCCTGTTGAATGCTTTAATCCTGACACATTAGTGTTTTATGTTTAATGCTTTGAAGAGTTCCTGGAACATTAGTATTGCGATGATCTCATGGTATTCGTTGGCTCTGGATTGGTATTATGGTATTCATGATGCCATGATTCTGGCACAATAGTATTGGATGATCTTTGAGGCTATAATATGTGGATGTGGGGAGTGAAATATTCATACATGTATTTCTAGATGGGCATGCCTTCTTGAAGGTTTTGGTCAAAGAACAAGTAAAGTGGCAATGCTCCAATTTTATTCATATAACATCCATATGATTTGGGCCTATTGAAATCCCTCCCAATCTTTGTTTAACTAGCTAGAGAGGATCAAAAGACCAAGATCATATGTAACTGAATTCAATTCTCCTTTTAGGGCAAGTGGATCCACATTGAAGTCAACACTGGTTACATTTTGTTCTCTTTTTGATGAAAAAGATGCCATATTAGCGTCTTTGCAATTTAAACTTTCAAAAGCATGATAAGGTTGCATCACTGATTTTCTTTTTTGTTTCATTTTTCTTGCTGACTTTTGGAGTTGTTTTTTTGTATCACAAATTTTGGAGTTATTTTTATGATGCACCAACATGCTCAAGGAGTTTGCCTTTAACATAACTATACTTGTAGAATCACTTGAAATTGTTGGGTCAACTACTTGAGAATTGTCAACTTAAGCAAGGGTAACATCTCAAAAGTTGTGGTCTCTACCATCGAACTTATACTTGATGCAACCTTAATTGTAATCACGGAAGTTGAGGCTATCGTCACAAGTAAAGTCATCATTTAAATAGTTGCCCTCACCAGTGTAGTTGAAGTTGAAGGTGACACATTTGGATGACTTGATATTATGAACTTCAAAGAAATACTCTTTTCAACTTCTTTCTCCTCTCTCTCATTTGCTTTCTCCTCTCTCTCATTTGCTTTCTCCTCTCAAGGAAATACCTTGAGATTTTGGAGTTTTGTAATGAACTCCACTGCTTTTTTAATGTTACAATTGAAATTGGTTAACTATTGATGGAAGATTTCCATTTTAGCAGGCCTGTTAATCACATAAGAATTGAGTGATGTGTATGGATTGGTGGAATATTGAACTGTCATTAGGGGAGGTTCTGGGGTCTTCTGCTGCTGCTATTACTTGAATACCTATTCACTAGGAGAAGAAGGATTCTTTATTCCTAAAAATACCTGTTAAGGTTTTGATCTCTAAATTTATATATGAGTAGCAATTCTCTTATGAAAATTTGTTATGGAAGGGGAGAGGGGGAGAGCACATTTGGGGTAAAGGGCTTCGAGTGGCCTCTCAATGTTGCCTATGTAAAACCGTTGAAGAAAGTTCTAACCCTTTATATCGTGACTGCACTTACATTGCAGCCATTTGTTACTTGGTGGAGTAGAAGGCATGTAATTTCTGTTTTTTCCAATAAGCTAATAACATTTGCATATTTCCAATGTCCATACTCTTCACAAGTTTGGCACTGCTTTGCTAACCTTTTTAAGAAAAGAATCTCCTCAAGTTGGAACAATCTTAACAATTGTTGGTTGTTTTATACTTGTGGGGACACCAGGAAAGCATTATATGCTTATTTTCAATTTATTTTTATGTGGTTTTTATGGATGACATNATTTGCATATTTCCAATGTCCATACTCTTCACAAGTTTGGCACTGCTTTGCTAACCTTTTTAAGAAAAGAATATCCTCAAGTTGGAACAATCTTAACAATTGTTGGTTGTTTTATGCTTGTGGGGGCACCAGGAAAGCATTACATGCTTATTTTCAATTTATTTTTACGTGGTTTTTATGGATGACACAATTCTAGTTAGCATGATGCAAACTCCCTCACCGCTATCATGGCCGGCATATCTTCACGAACTAGGTTGCTTGAAGCTTTTAAAGATTCTTTTATGTTAGCTCTGGATTGGTGGAAAAATGAGGTTACCTCCCTTCCCGTACAACTTTTCTGTTGGTTGTGTAAGGTGCAGTTTTTTGTTTCTCTATTTTTGTGTATGTTGCGGTTTAGCTGTGTGCAGTTTTCTGTTTTTCTGTTTTGTGTATGCTGCGGGTTTGCTGTGGCTTTTATATGTATGTGAATGCCGATGCATTTTTTTATGTCCTTTCATGAATTGGTTATGGGAGGGACTAATGTATGATTCAAAGCTATGTATCTTCCTCTTCATTTCTTTAATAATGTTGTTTGTTTCCTTTTCCGTGGATGTAGGTCATTTTGACCGAATCATGTAAATTATTTAGTGTCCTTATTTTCATTTCAAATTCGTTATTTTAATTGTTTGTTTTTATTCAATATGAATCTTCTGAATTATGTCATTGTTGTGTTTCATTTCTTTGATTTAGCATTGTATTAACATGGCTAGTATGGCTAAAGAGCTTGCTACACCGTGTGAATATGAGCTCAAGGATTTCCGAGTCTTCCCGTCAAGTCCCGTGCCACTGTGGCCTCCAAACTTCTTTGCTGACGTCACGTCGGACGCATAGTTACTAGAGAAAGTTTTATAGCTGCCCACGCATCATCACAGAACAATGCAATTTCTTCCATTGGGCAGACAGTTCGGTGGAATCTCCGGACGACGATAATCGAGAATGGAGAGCATCTTGAGAGGAAAGTCTAGCTCGGGAGCTATGCCTTGTGAATGTTAACAATATTATAATCATCTTATTAATCGCCATCGTAAATATTTTTGACTTTTTTTTTAACGCTCCTGATACTCACCGTTATTTGAGATGTGTATTTATAATTTTGTAATGCTTTTAATTAAAATTAAAGCTTAAAACTATTTCTTAATGATTATGAACGATTATTTTTTATTCTAATACAATGAAATTGGCTCCTACAGTTTGTAGTCTATTATTTAGCAACATTTATATTTATGGATCTAACACATAAACTTTGCATTTTACATTTACACCAAACACAAGAATATATTTTAAAAAATTTATAATGGTATAATTTTAAATTTCATATAAAACAATTGAGTGGTATAATTGNTATACCAAATACTTAAATTTATTCCATAATAATGAATAATTTCATATATTTACATATATTAATCAATTTAATATATAAACATATAAATTTATAAACAGTTTTAATAAATAGGGGCAGCATATCTATTTCTCGAGACAACTATTTTACACAGTTGATTAAGTAGACAGCCAGCTTCCCTACACCTGCTTCCCTAAAGTAACATTTTAGGAGCAGCTGAAAAAGCTGAAAAACGTGAGCCTAATTCAATATTTTCCCCTAAATCGCTGCGGAGTCGCACTTCGCCACCATACGGACTTAAGTGGACCACGTTACGCGCCTCTTCTCCACACGATCATCTTATCGGATCCATTCCTCGTCCTGCGCTTTCCATAGCTCTCGTCCCGCCAACAACGCTAGAGCTTTCTGCTTTCCCATTCTCAAACGAAAGCGGCATCCTTGCGAAATCCTTGCGAAATCCTTGCGAATGCGAGGGTACTGATACGCACCTCCCTTTATCGGAATCCTAAAAGGTACTTTCTCTTTGCGATTTTTTCGCCATTCAAAATGTACTAGAATCACAGCAGCAATGCGAGCTTACTGGTCCTATTTTTTCTGTTTTTCCCCTTCGGGTCCGTTCTTTATTTTACCTTATTATTTNAGGCCAATAATTAAACCTTTAAAATTGTGATAGATTAATTTTAAATTATCATGTAAAGCTTATATATTTTTATTTACTTTTTTGTTATCATTTTTTTCTTCTTGAGAGAATCAAAAGAAAATTTTTCCTTAAAAAAAAATAATTGANTTTTTTTTTTTTTTTTTTTTTTTTTTTTTTTTTTTTTTTTTTGGCTAATATTGCTTGCATCCTGATGTTGGACGAGAAAGGTGTTGTCAGATGCTAAAGTTTGTGAAATCTATGAAATTAGACAATGTTAACTGGGATTCATGCCTTCTTTCATATTTATGCGGCATAAGTCGTCAATTTTGATTCTCTATAAGAACATGATAGAATAGAGAAGTAGGGCAAGAAAGGTCATTTTTAAGCATCGGAGATAAATGTATTTTACAATACGTGATGCTAAAAATTCTGCGTTTAATGATCTTTATAATAGATTAGATATTAAGGAGAGTGAAAAATATATGTATAAGCTAGCCAAACAAAGAGAAAAAAAAATNGGTGGAATAATAATGTGCAAGAAAGTATAAAATATAAGAAGTTATGTTTAAATGTAAAAGCTTAGAAAATCGGGAAACATATCAAACGGCCCGCAAGGACTCTAAAAAAAATATTTGACGCTCAAAATTCTGATTTCAATGATCTTTATAATAGAGTAAATACTAAGAATGATAACACACACACACACACACACACACACACACACNTTCTTAGAAAAAGATATTCAACATTGGTGGGTGAGTTATTTTGATAAACTGTTTAATGAAGTTTCTGAAAATGCGATCCACTTTAGCGATCTTAATATCGTTAATAATAATAAAACGTTTCATTTTTAACGTCACATTAATAAAAAAGAAGTTGAAGAGACTTTAAAGAAAGCCAAGGGTGAAAAGTCTTTAGAACCTGATGATACCCCAATTGAAGTATGAAAATATTTAGGAGATTTGGGAGTTTCTTAGCTTACTAAACTCTTTAATATTATTTTAAAAACTAAAAAGATGTCTGAAGAGTGGAGGAAGAGTATTTTGGTCCCAGTTTTAAGAATAAAGGGGATGTACAAGAGTGTGCAAATTATAGAAAAATTAAGTTGATGTGTCATACTTTAAAATTATGGGAGAGAGTAATTGAATATCAGTTAAGACGTATTACAAAGATTTCTCATAATCAATTTGCATTTATGTCGGGCAGATCTACTATGGAAGCTATACATTTATTGAGAAGGCTGATGGAGAAGTTCAGAGATAATAAGGATAATCTACATTTGATTTTTATTGATTTAGAAAAATCTTACGATAAGGTTACAAGAGGTATCCTTTGGAGAGCTCTTGAGAGGAAAAGGTGTTGATATGACTTATATTCATGTCATTAAAGACATGTATACTAGAGCTGTTACTTGTGTTTGTACTGAAGGAGGTTTAACCAAATATTTTCTTATTTCTGTTGGATTACATCAGGGATTGACTTTAAGCCCATATCTTTTTGCTTTAGTTATGAATGGTTTTATTGGACATTTACAAAAGGATGTACCTCAGTGTATGCTTTTTGTTGATGATATCCTTTTCGTGGATAAGACGAGAGAAAAAACCCAGGAAAAAGTTGAATTATGGAGGTCTACATTGGAATCTAAAGGCCTTCATTTGAGTAGAACTAAAACTGAATACATGTAATGTAATTTTAGTAGTAGTAGCTCTAGTGATAGAAGTGTAACTTTAGGTGATCAAATTATTAAAAGGTGTGAATGATTTAGATATCACGGGTCTGTTGTTCAAAGCGATGGTGATATAGATTGAGATGTTAATAGTAAAATTCAAGTTGGTTGGTTGAAGTGGAGGAATGCTTCGGGCCTTTTGTGTGATACAGTAGAGAATTCAAGTTGGTTGGTTGAAGTGGAGGAATGCTTCGGGCCTTTTATGTGATAGAAAAGTACTAAAGTTGGTTGGTTGAAGTGGAGGAATGCTTCGGGCCTTTTGTGTGATAGAAAAGTATCGCTTTTGCTTCGGGCCTTTTGTGTGATAGAAAAGTACCGCTAAGACTGAAAGGAAAGTTTTATAAAACGGGTGACTTTGGGTGATCAAATTATTAAAAGGTGTGAACGATTTAGATATCTTGGGTCCGTTATTTCCAAAGCGATGGTGATATAGATGGGGATGTTAATAGTAGAATTCAAGTTGGTTGGTTGAAGTTTGGTGATTATAGATGGGGATGCTATTAGTAGAATTCAAGTTGGTTGGTTGAAGTGGAGGAATGCTTCGGGCCATAGATGGGGATGTTAATAATAGAATTCAAGTTGGTTGGTTGAAGTGGAGGAATGCTTCGGGTAAAAGTTGTGAATGATTTAGATATCTTGGGTATGTTGTTCAAAGCGATGGTGATATAGATGGGAGATGTTAATAGTAAAATTCAAGTTGGTTGGTTGAAGTGGAGGAATGCTTCGGGCCTTTTGTGTGATACAGTAGTAGAATTCAAGTTGGTTGGTTGAAGTGGAGGAATGCTTCGGTCCTTTTGTGTGATAGAAATGTATCGCTTAGACTGAAAGGAAAATTTTATAAATCGGTGGTGAGAATTGCAATGCTTTATGGCGCTAAATGTTGAACTTTAAAAGAGAAGCATAATATTAAGTTAAGTGTTGCCGAGATGAGAATGATTAGGTGGATGAGTAGCTGTACACTTAGAGACAAAATGCGAAGTGAATATATCAGTGATAGGGTTGGTGTAGCTCCTGTGACAGACAAAATTAGGGAAAATCATCTTAGGTGGTTTGGTCACATTAAGCGTCGATCATCTGATGATCTGATTAGAAGAGTAGATATTTTAGATTCATCTTACGTTAAGAAAGGTAGAGGTAGACCTAGGAAGACTTGGGCTTGTTGTATAAAAAATGATCTTAATTTATTAGAACTAAATGAAAATATGACACTACATAGGACGCAATTGAGAAAAGGATTCATGTAGCTGACCCCACGTAGTGGGATTAAGGCTTTGTTGTTGTTGTCGTTGTTGTTGTGGAGATTAACGTATTTTTCTAGGCCAACTCCTAAATGTGATTAGAATGGAAGCTTGTTTTGGCTGCCATAATAGTATAAAACTAAGACTTTTCGCTAGAGATTTACATACTTATACTTACCACTCAATTCCTATGTATTTACATATCTAACACCCACTCTTTAATTTTTACATACATTTCACCTTACCTATGCATGAAAAGTTGTATTTCACTTTTTAAAAGTTAAAATGGTGCAATTTTTAATGTGATACGAAAGTTTTGAGTGGAATACTTGTAAAAGTAAAGTTTTGGTGTTAGAAATGTAAATGCATAGGAATTGGTTAATTGTCCTTTTACACTTACATAAAATTATACTGCTTTGCCTTATCATTCCTTAGGTTTTGTTGGCCACTTGATTATGGCTTATGGTGTACACACCAACTGTTTTTCTTGGAAAGATTACTCCACCGCAGATGTCAAATTGTCACCAGCAAGCATTGGAATCATAAGCAAGATAAGGAAGTTGCATGGCCAACATTTAATTCTGGTGAAATTCTGCTCTAGTAGAAAAATGACAAATATCAGCTCACGGAAAAGCTGCAAGGTTTCATTTCATGGATTGAACTGCATACCTATTTGTCAGATGTCCATCAGGAAGTCATTTACACCATGTATGAAGTTCAATTTTGGCACAAGCACTCCTGGGGTATTCATTAAGTTTGAAGTTTAATATGTAATTTATGTCTTATTTTCTATCTATAGGGTTAACTATTTGTTTAATTGGCACATTTATAGGATGATGGGGCACTATATCGTCGAGCAGCTGTTCAACAAAGCTTGTTTAAGTTGTTGGAGAAGGTCTCTATTGTGGTCCTTACTGGACTCCTGTCAATATTAGCTATTCAGCCAGCTGGTGCAGTTGACAGCCTAAAAACTTGCGTTTGTCTACTTAGAGAATGCAGGTATTTGATTGATCTGAGTTCCAATTACTTTCAGAGTCTTGTCAGCACCGGAGCTGTTACCTGAAGACTGCTTTCTGTTTTGATAATTTTGATATTCCTACCCTATTACTTTTTATCTTCGTTGTTATTTTTTTTCTCAAGACCAACTGTTCTTCATTAACAGTTTTTGGTTTGAGCCTGATCACATTAGTTCAATGATATGAATTGGGGCTAAAAACAGTAAATAAATTACAAGAAATATGTGGGAAAACTCAAATTACGGCTAATTTGATTAATCTTCAATCAAACAAATAAGAAATCCAAACAACACACTCAAATGCATAAAAAATAAACACCTAGAATTCAAGAAGTAAGTGATCTCCCCCAAAATTTAACTCTAGCACCTACAATTCGAGAGGTAGCTAATCTCTCTCAAACCCTAACCCTAAAATTCAGTACAAAAATCTCCTCATAACCCTAACCCTAAACATATTAGCCCTATATATACCCACAATAATAAATAATAATTTATTAAATTTCTCTTAGACGTTAGCGTAATAAAACTCCTTTTTGAAAAATACACATTGTCATCAAGGTGAGAAAAAAAAACTGCTGCTGGATTAAGTTGTGTTGCTCTCAATCATAAATTGATTTGAGCTTGGCTATCACTGTCATCATATGATTGAAATAAGTGATGAGTCATTGATATTTCATGAGGATTGCACTTAATTGATAGCCTTCAGCATTCTACTATCCATCAACATAACTACCGGTTGTTCCTCGATCTGTCCTCTCACCTTTATTGTGTGCTTTGGTGTAAATCTGATCTCTGAGTTGATGGATACCTTTGCTACATCAAAGTGTAAGCGCCCCTTTCTCTCCACCACCTCTTCCTTTGGCTCCTCAGTATTTGTCCCCTCACCATAAATAATTGTAAAGACTTGGAGTGTGCGATCCTTGCACCAATGGTCTGGTGCAAACTTTTGATCAAATCAAAAACATATCCTTTTGCTTTTTTGTCCCTCACCTCTGCTGCTGTGAGTCACTTGAAGTTGACCCTGATATAGGCACCCATATTTCTCTCATTAGGCCATCTTCTGAAATGCACTGTCTAGGTTCTTGATGTCATGGTCGTTGTGTTACTCTTTTGGAATCCTCCTGTGTTGACACTTTTACTGGTCTTCTCCATCTGGTTTAGGGTTATCAAAACAACTCGTTCGAGAACAGTTCGTGTTCAACTCATTAAGAAACTCATGTTTGATTCATTTGCTAAGTTAATGAGCTTAACACAAATAATTTTTTTCACTCGATATATAAACAAGCCAAACACAAATCGTTTTGGCTCAAAATAATTAAATGATATATATATAAAAGAGATGATACAAAGGTTTTAGTGAGTGATTACAAAGAGCCCACTCACAGAGATTACAACTACACGTATTCCCAAAAAATATTACAAAAAGAAACTCCTAATCTTGGTGGGTGTAGTCGGTGGACATACCGCTTCCACTTCGCCTAGATCTAAGGCGGGAGTCCAACAATATATTGAGATGTGGGCTTCCGCCCAAAACTATGATATAGTCATCTTGAGAATTTCTGAGATCTAGCATTCCTTTTTTTCTTCTTCCTAGATTTGTAAACCTGCTAATCATCTGTCAGAGGTAGTCCTGTCTGAATAATAGGTGGATCTTAGATGGAGGTAAACTGCTGATCTGACTCAGCCTGCAGCACACCTTGATCCTGACACTCCTCAAGAACTTGAGTTCCCTCTTCTCTCGCAATAGGTGGTCCTAAGCCACTCGGGCTAGCATCTGTTACAATAAAATTCATAGTATTTGTGATCTAAAGAAGAGCTACCTCAACAACAGTAGGCGAAAGCTGTTGGACTGGTTGGTGAGGAGTAGCCTTATGAGTCAAATTCTCATTCAACATTTCTGGAAGATTAACAGTCCGCTATATCCTCCACATGGATGATGTTGTTAGGACTTGCCGATCTCAAATGTGGGTGAAACCTGAGCATTTGACAGGGGTGTGCCCAAACAGTTTACAGTGATTGCAGTAGTAGTGTCTTTGTTCTGCAACAATTAGCTGTCAATACCCGTTGTGGGCAGTACCAAACCATATTTCGTCCACATCAAGGAGGGTGATATCCCTTTCAACAAGAATTCTTGCAACCAAAGGCCTGTTTAGATTGAAGGTGGGTGTTTACAATTTCATAGGTCTCCCTAGTACAGTTTCAATAGAATAAAAGACTTGGTGATTGAAGTAGTGCAACTTTAGGCCAAGTAGTTTAAACCAAATTGGAACTATAGGTGATTCTTGGCTAGGGTCAAAATCAGGAGACCACTTAAGCAGTTTCATATATTTTCCATCTATTGTCATAAATTTTTTGAAAAATATTTTGGCATGGTCTTCCACTTTAGATAATTGTATCATCACATGTCTCCCATCAAAGAGTCAAACCTTCCAAAATCCCAATAGTTTGAGATCTTCAAAAGTCTTTTGAACGAATTCTATTTTGGGATGCCCCGATTGGAATTTCCCAATGAGGGTGAATTTGAACTTGTTAACCAGGTTGAAAACTTCAACATCATAGAAGAATAAAGCCCTTGCCACTCTTCCTACCCATCTTCTTGATAAGGTTGCAGTCCTTTTGGTCTTCGAATGATTCATGGTAAACCTGAGGGAAAACCTGATCTGATCTCATAGGGCCAACAATATTAACAAAAGAAGCCTTCCCAAGGTTTAAAATTGAAGTAGTCGGTGGTTAAGAAGGAGCAGTAGCCATGGAACAGGGAGTTGAACAACGTCAATCTACAGGGAATGAGTCTGGACTGCGAGTAGCTCATGTACGTGCAGGGAGGACGGACACGAGTGCTACAGGAGGCAGGGCCACAGAAGATAAAGCAGCAGGAGACGAGCCGGGAGTTGCAGAAGCGCGACCGCAGGAGACGCAGCTGACAATGGAAGAGACGCGACGAAGAAGTGACGCCTCACGACGCAAAAATCTCTTCTTCTTCGAGCGTGAATGAGTCGAAACGACTCACGACGAAGAAGCCAACGTCGCATGACGCAGGCGAAGCACGACGAAGAGCAAATCAACNTATGACACCTTTTTTTGGGTCCTCTCATACAATCTATGTATCTTTTCAATTTCAATAAAATTAGCCCTTGGGCTTTAAAATATATCTATGTATATATTTTTTTTTTTGAGAAAGGAGCATTATTCAGTTTTCTACGCGTTAATAAAAGAGGTGAGTACAAAATTTGTGAGGTGAGAATCNAAAAATACGCATATAGTCTTATATATATATATATTTATTTATTTATTTATTTATTTTTTGAGAAAGGAGCATTGTTCGGTTCTCTACGTGTTATTAAAAGTGCTGAGTATAAAATTTGTGAGGTGAGGATTTGTGAGGTGAGGATCCCCCGAACTAAAAATTCAAAAGAGATACAATACACACTTAGAATGGGGGGTCCTCAATCACATTACATAGCCACTCAAAAACAACCCAAAAAAAATATACCAAAAACAGAAAGCAAAATATAGAAAAGTAAACCCAGACATTTGTTCCAAAAAAACTAAAGCCAAGAGTTGTTTCAGGCATTTGTTCCAAAACCCGATAACATTAAAACAAGGACATCACCAGGTAGCAAAAAAATAGATCCTTGTAGCAAAGAAATTGTTGAATAGGTATCAACAAAGATCCTCCAATCGACAACAGTAGGTTGCAAGCGCAATTCATTCTAAGGCATAATCCCAACAGGCATAAGCAACATAAGCAGTAAAAGGAAACCTGCAAAACGAGAGGAGAAAACCTAGACACCCAAGGAAGCATTAAATCCTGATAAAAGGGGTATCTAACTTATCCCCAAGCAGAAGTTTCTTTAAAGAGAGTGGGGGTTGCAAACCAATAGAAACCCCAACAGTGCCTCTCTTAGCCAACCAGTCAGCAGGGGCATTGCCGTCTCTATGGAAAAAGGTAATCTGAACCTGAAGCTGATTAGTAGAGATAATGTACCAATTTCCCCTTCATCAGTGAACTTGGAGCTGATCAAGAACCTGGAGCTTTATAGGATTGATAGCCTTAAAAGAAGAAAGAATCTCCTGTTCCGTAGGAATGGTAGATGNATACCAAAAACAGAAAGCAAAATATAGAAAAGTAAACCCAGACATTTGTTCCAAAAAAACTAAAGCCAAGAGCTGTTTGAGGCATTTGTTCCAGTAAATCGAGAGGCCTGTAATCTCCAAAACCCTACAGTAGTAAAACAAGGACATCACCTGGTAGCAAAAAAATAGATCCTTGTAGCAAAAAAATAGTTGAATAGGTAGCAGCAAAGATCCTCCAAAGGACAGCAGCAGGTTGCAGGCATAATTCATTCCAAGGCATAATCCCAACAGGCATAAGCAACATAAGCAGTAAAAGGAAACCTGCAAAATGAGAGGAGAAAACCTAGACACCCAAGGAAGCATTAAATCATGGTAAAAGAGGTATCTAACTTATCCCCAAGCTGGAGTCTCTTTAAAGAGAGCGGGGGTTGCAAACAAACAGAAACCCCAACAGTGCCTCTCTTAGCCAGCCAGTCAGCAGGGGCATTGCCCTCCCTGTGGAAAAAGGTAATCTGAATCTGGAGCTGATTAGTAGAGATAATGTACCAATTTCCCCTCCTGGAGCTTGAATAACAGGAAGTATCTGGAGCTGATCAAGAACCTGGAGCTTTATTAGGATTGTTAGCCTTAAAAGAAGAAAGAATCTCTTGTCCGTAGGAATGGTAGATAGAGATAGTCCAGCCACAAAGTACCTCTCCATCTCAAAGTAATCTTGAATAATAGGAAGTATCTGTTGATTAGAGGGAAACAAATAAGAGAAGTGTTGCTCTACATTGTTACCAATTTCCCCTTCATCAGTGATCATGTCACCATTCGGTTTTTTGATCTTCAAGATGGTGCTAATATTCTTCCTATGCTTAACTGGGCATGAAAGTATTTGGTATTACGATCCCCACTTCTAAAATGCTCATCATTGGCTTTCTGTTGCAAGAATTGTTCCTCCAAGGAGATTGCATCAAGCAGAATAGCATGACTTCTAGCCACCTCATCAACAAGGTGAGGATCAGATATAACCTGAGCTTCAAGTAACTCAACATGATTTTGAGCCGCAAGAACTTTGTTTTGAACATTGCCAAAGACTTGAAAATTCCACCTTCTCAAGGCGACAACAACCTTTTTATGAAGATGCCATAGAACATACCAAGGATCTCAGCTCCCTCAAAATGCCAAACCTGCTGAATAAGTCTTAAAAAAGTGTCATGAATAGTCTAAACATTGAAGAATTTAAAATTGTGTTTCTGAGATTTATTATTGAAGGCAAGAGTAAGCAAAATAATGTTATGATCAGAAGCAACATGGTTCAAATGTTGAACCCTATTAACAGGGAAACAGTTAGAAAAATAGTGATTGCCAAAGAATCGATCTAATCTCTGAGAAATAGATTCTTTTCTCCAAGTATCATGGTGAACCAATAAAGCCCAAATCAAATTGACTAGCTTCAGAAATTTTATCATACAAACGGTTAATAAGAGGAAAATCACATTTACCACCACCCCTCCTTTCATCAGGCTTTATGATCTTGTTAAAATCACCACCCAAAAAACCAATTATCATTGATAATTTTCCCCATTTGTATAAGTTGATTCCAAAGTAAATATTTCTCTTGCAACAAGAAGCTATAGACAAAGGTAGCCCATCCATGGTAATCCTCCAAATGATAGGTGATAAGAATGAATAGTTCATCATCCTCAATGATACTTACATTAAGACTTTGCTTCCAAAAAGGTCAAATCTTGTTATTTTTATTGCAGAAGGAATTATATTGCTTAAATTTCTTGAGAATTCTGTCCATGTTGATAGTAACTATAGTCTCAAAAATAACAAAAAGTGAAGTTTATGGACCCTGCAGAGGTGTTTTAGTCTATTAAGGGAGGAAATGTCCGTCACTCCCCTAATATTCCAAAACATAACATTAAACATGATGCCTCAAGCCAACCCTCCTAGAAAATCTAAGAGGACCGCCAAGCCGCAAGAACTTTCTTATGAACATTGCCAAAGACTTGAAAATTCCACCTTCTCAAGGCAGTAGCAACCTTTTTATGAAGATCTCATAGAACATACCAATGATCACCAGCTCCCTCAAAATGCCAAGCCTGTCGAATAAGTCTCAAAAAAGTGTCATGAGTAGTCTAAATATTGAAGAATTTAAAATTGTATTTCTGAGATTTATTATTGAAGGCGAGAGTAAGCAAAATAAGGTTATGATTGGAAGCAGCATGGTTCAAATGTTGAACCCTATTAATAAGGAAATAGTTAAAAAAAATAGTGATTGCTAAAGAATCGATTAAATCTCTGAGAAATAGATTCTCTTCTCCAAGTATAAGGTGAACCAGTAAAGCCCAAATCAAATAGACCAGCTTCAGAAATTTTATCACAGAGATGGTTAATAAGAGGAAAATCACTTTTACCACCACCCCTCCTTTCATCAGGTTTCATGATCATGTTAAAATCACCACCCACAAACCAGTTATCATTGATAGTCTTCCCCATTTGTATAAGTTGATTCCAAAGTAAATTTTTCTCTTGCAACAAGAAGCTAGCATGGACAAAGGTAGCCCATCCATGGTAATCCTCCAAATTATAGGTGATAAGAATGAATAGTTCGTCATCCTCAATGATACTTACATTAAGACTTCACTTCCAAAAAAGTCAAATCTTGTTATTTTTATTGCAGAAGGAATTATATTGCTTAAATTTCTTGAGAATTTTTTCCTTGTTGATAGTAACTATAGGCTCAAAAATAACAAAAAAGTGAAGTTTATGGACCCTGCAGAGGTGTTTTAGTCTATTAAGGGAGGAATGGTCCGCCACTTCCCTAATATTCCAAAACATAACATTAAATATGATGCCTCAAGTCAGCCCTCCTAGAAGATCTAAGAGGATTGCCAACTTGATCCCCGTTAGAATAATAAATGCCTTCATGTATGATGTTACTTTTATTTAAATGTAAAAGCTCATTTTTCCTCTTGCTTTTTTTTCTCTGTGATTTTTGAACCAACCATTCCTGCTCCAAAGAGTTGGCAGCTTCTTGGATCCTGTCATGAGAATCAATGTCAGTAGAAAGATCAATTGTACCTGCTAAAACCCCCAAATTAGGGCAATTGGAAATTAATTGCCCCTCTTGCACATCAACAGGTGCAGTAGTATCGAGATTGAATTCCTACAACTCAGGAGCATCATGCAAAACAGAACCAGGTATATTGGTATCAGAAATTAGCAAAGCAGAATTAGGAACAGCTTTATCAATGTCAGGTTTTGGTGGATTAGGTTCAGTAGATAAGAGATTGTATTTTGGAGATTCAATAGGATTCGGCCCTTATCAATAGTAATAACACCATTATCAATTTTGTCAACTCTAGCTCTCAAATTTGGGTTCAAACGATAGCAATGAGAGGTGTGGCCAAACATACGACAATGGGAACATTAATGAGGATGGTGTTCGAGTTCAACACGTTCCCTGAGGTGAACCTATCCAAATCTCATCACAGAAAGGTTGAGTAATATCACGCTCAACTAAGACTCTAGCTTCAGAGGGTCTGGTGAGGGTAAAAGTGGGGGTGTTTATTTTTAATGGTTTCCCATAAGCAGCGGCAAGAGAAAAAAAAAATCATGATTAAAGAGATGAAGTTTTAAACCTGGGAATCAAATCCAGACAGGGATTGTAGGGGGTTAAGTCTTGGGATCAAATTCCACAGTCCATTTCAAAATTTTCATAAATATGTCCTCAATGCAAATGGTTCTTCTGGCAAAAATACGCATATAGTCTTCATCATTAGAAAGCTTGATAAGAATATGTCTACCATCCAAAAGACCAACCTTCCAAAAATCCTTTAGTTTCATCAGTTCAAATTCCTTTCTAGTAATTTCAAGTTTAGGATGACCATATAAGAATTTGCCTACCAGATCAAGTCTACATGAAGAAACAAGTATATTGGTGTCAACATCCGCAAGAAATAAAGCAAATTTACAGTTTTTCTTTCCAATATTCTTGATAAAATTGTATTCTCCACCAACATTCAAGGTTTCATGAAAAGCTTGTGGAAAATGACTTGTTATACCAAAATCGGAAGCCCCTCCGTTAATAACGGCAGCAACAAAACTTTTAACCAACGACATCACAGCTAAAAAAACAAGGGAGAAGGAAAACAAACTAGAAGAAAGAAGGAAGGATCTCACCCAAGGAAACAGCCAGAAGGAAATCCATGATCGCCAGAGCAAACCCTAGTTGTCATCCTCACCTCTATTATTATNATATATATATATATATATATATATAAATATATATAATTGATGAGTAATATTTTCAAAAATTTTAATTTACTAAAATAGAATAAAATTATATTAAATTGTACGTAAATGATGTTTTAATATAAATAGTAAGGTTTAAATCTCGCCTCAAGCTCTAACATTCTATGACTGCGTGAATAGAGTTGTCAAAACGTCCCGAGCAAACGAGCGAACATGAACACATTTTTTTTGTTCGAATTGTAAATGAGCTGAAATTGAACAATAATATTTTTTAACAAGCCGAACACAAATGAGCCTGAGCTTGCTCGTGTTCGTCTCGTTTACACCTCTAATCTGGTTCTTGTCTTCCACCATCTGAGCTAGCTCCATTATCTCACTGTGTTCCCACAGTCTTAACTGTCCGAGTTCTGTGTGTATATCAAGCTTTAGACCCTTCATGAAATTCTCCTCCAATGTTGCTTTAGAAATTCTCCTTAACTCTCCTGACAATAACTCAAATATCTCTCCATATTCCATGACAGTCCCCTCCTGAGTTAAGACAAAGAATTGTTAATGTTGGTCTCCTTCCCGAATGACTCAAAAATGTTCCAACAAGCAATCCTTAAATTTCTTCCACGAGCAAATCAGGCATTTAGCCTCCCTCCATTAAAACCATGCTAATGCTTTTTCCTCTAAACATAACCCTGTCGCCATGAGCTTCTCCTCTCCATTTAGCCCATTCATCATGAAATATCTCTCCACCTGGTCCACCCACCCATGTGTGTTTTTTCCCTCAATGATCGTCATCTTCAACTTCCTAACCCTATCATGTTCACCCCAACTTCCCCCTATGGTATTTCCACCAATGTATCTAAGGTAAAATTTCATTCTTTGATCAGAGCCTTACCCCATCTAGACTTCTCTTTCCTTTTTCGTGCTCCTCCATATCCCTTGCATAACTTGTTTCCCATATTTCCGCCTAACCACCATCATCAGAAATCTCTAATCCACACCCATCGGAGCCCTAGGAGGGGTTTCTTGATGGTGGATGCTTTCCTCATGTTCTTCTCGTCCGATCTCTTTCCCCATCATTTTTGCCAAGGATTATTCTGTTAACCCTTGGTTAGGGTTTATAAATTGGCTTATCGGCGGGGTCTTAGTTTGCATCTCAATAAGCCTTTTTATCATCTCCTCCAAGCCCTCAAATCAGTTTTCAATTGAGGAAAATCTTTCGTCTATGGTTGAGAACCTTCTTGTATCCTGAATTTAAGTTGTCATAATTCTCCTTCCAATATCTCTTCCAAAGCATTCACTTTTTTTGTTACCAGCTCTCCAAAATCTCATGAGCGATCCAGTGGTTCACTTCCTAGTACTCAAATCGGGATTGTATCACGATTACATTCATGCTAGCTCATGCCCCGTTTGGGGCTACAACAGGGGAGCGGCGCGGTAGGGTGCCGTAGAAGAAAGGGTGTTTGGGGTGGCCTCAGAGCTGCGATGTGAGGAATTTAAGTGATAACACGAGCTGCGTGTTCGACATTGCGACCCGCTTTTTTGCTCCGTTTGTTTACTTTGTTGTCCTTCCGCCCTTCGTTTGCTCTAATTGTGATTCTTCGGTTTGTCTTCTTGGATTCGTCCGCACTCTTCCTCTTCTCCGCTCTTCGTCTGTCCTCTTCCTCATCTTCTCAAGTTGCCTGGTTCCACTTCCTCCTCTGTTCCGATAGGATGTGATTTTCCTTACAGACGCACAATACATTTTTGTTGGATTTGTGATGTTAGATTTGTTACTTCATATGGATGTGTGGTATGGATGTGAATGTTGGATATTCATGGTGGCTCTATTTTCTGTTTGTTAAATTTTATAAAAAAAATATATGAGGATTTGGCTTGGGGATGTCAGCAATATGATGTTTGATATGTTTTATATTTGTTGTTGCTTTGGCAAATACTGTTCTAAATCAAATATATGTCTATTACAGTTCTGTTACAAACAACATTACTAAACAAGAACAAAATGATTATTTGTCTAGAAACATATGCTACAGAGTTGTTTTTAAACAGCTGCAACAAACAACCAGTCAGCTTCCCCGCAGCAGCTTCCTGGGTCAGCTAAGTTGCAGCTGAAAGGCTGAGAAACTGCAGCTACCCAAACAAACCCTCAATCATGACTGTATCATGTCACGAAGGTGACGTCACGAGACCTGTACGACGTGATTCTGTCGTTTTCTTTTGATAGCGAGAATTGATCCTATTGTATGTCGTGATTCTTTTGTAGGCTTCCTTGCTCCCTTGATTCATAATTGTTTCGCTAGGTTATGTCATGCCACAATCCCGTCGATATCAGTGCTAGCTTGAATTGCGGAAATTTCATGGAAACGCCGTAATTCCATCTTTTCTTCATGTAATCAAATTTCTCTGATATCAATTTGATACGAATCGGTGCCAAAATCAGAAAACAAATTGCAAGAAACATGTGGAAATACCCAAATTAGGGCTAATTTGATTAATCTCCAAGCAAACGAATAAGACATACAAACAACACACCCAAATGCATAAAAGATAAGCACCTACAATTCGAGAGGTAGGTGATCTCTCCCAAACCCTAACCCCAGGACTCAAAACAACAATCTCATTATAACCCTATATTAGCCTTATTTATACCCCATAATAATAAATAATAAATAACTAAATTACCCTTAGATGCTGGCCTAACATTTAATTATAATTTGAGATGGTGATTTCCCTGTGAGAAGTGATGACAACCATCCAAAATGTGGAATTTACAGTTTGTTTGTTTATTTATTTAGGTTAATTTCACATGCAGGGGGGAACTAGTCAGGTGCATTAGTAACCCAGCATGCGCAGCAAATATTGCATGCCTCCAGACATGTAATGATCGGCCTGATGAGACTGAATGTCAGGTTTCTTTCTTTTCTTATTAATTTATTTTATCTTTTTGTACTTGGAATTGTGGCTTCACATATCTGTGATGTCTAGAGAATTTTACCAGTCAACATCTTTACTACCTTTCCATCTGCACAGATAAAGTGTGGTGACTTGTTTGAGAATAATGTGGTTGATGAGTTCAATGAGTGTGCGGTATCACGCAAGAAATGTGTTCCTATGAAGGGTGATGTTGGTGAATTTCCTGTACCCAGCCCATCTGCCCTTGTGAGAAACTTCAATATATCAGATTTCAATGGGAAGTGGTACATAACAAGAGGCCTAAATCCAACTTTTGACACATTTGATTGCCAGTTGCATGAGTTCCATGTTGAATCTGGGAAACTCATTGGCAATATATCGTGGAGGGTGCGAACTCCAGATGGTGGTTTCCTTGCTCGATCTACTCTACAGAGATTTCTGCAAGATCCTTCACAGCCTGGAATTCTCTACAATCATGACAATGAATACCTCCATTATCAAGATGACTGGTTTGTATCATATTTCATCTAGCTCCTTATTTATCCCTTTCTGCTTATATGCTGTATATATTTTCATGCATGCATGGTGTTATTTTTTTCAATTTAAAGTGCCAAATTGTGTTGGTTAGCACATATACCATGGGGTTGACTTGTCTTATAATTACATATTATTTTTAATGTATTTACATAAGTGAAACATAAGAATGGACTAGGGATAATGGTGGATATATTATTTTTAATGTATTTAGATAAGTGAAACATAAGAATGGACTAGGGATAATGGTGGATATAGTATTTTTAATGTATTTAGATAAGTGAAACATAAGAATGGACTAGGGATAATGGTGGATATAGTATGTTCAATGTATTTAGATATAAGTGAAACATAAGAATGGACTGGGGATAATGGTGAATAGGGATTTTGAAAGGCAAAGTCAACAAATTTGGTTTCTTATAGGGTGCTTCTGTTAAAGTTCTCATTTGTTTGCTTTTAGATATAAATTATATTTTAAGAGTCCATAAATAGATTCTTAAAAGGAGATTTAGCGGCTTAATGGGGAGGCTTAAAAAATTGTAAATGAAAAACTTTTACTATTAAAAAACTGAAAAATAATTAGAGTGAATACATGTAATAATCACATTAAATGAAAAGATCTACCAAGAGGACAGTAAATGAAAACAAAATTACAACTCTTGATTTTATTTTTTAATTATAGGATATACATATCCAAAAAAAAAATGATATATATTAAGTATTTAAGGACAAAGAAGCTTTAGAGATTTTATATTTAGCTAGGTACATTAATAGTAAGGAATATACAATGTTAGCTAAAGATGATTACATCTAAGAATTATGGAAACTATCTTGAAATTATTGAATGATAGTTTTAAGGAAATAGCTTCTTTTGTAGAAGAGCAAAATACTGACACCTACAACTTTTTTTTTACATTTATATAAAAAATGCATTCATTAGTCTAATTAGCTTTCAAGAAGATTCTTATAAATAAGTTTTAGGTTTAAATATGATAATTATTAAGATTCTTAAGACTTTTGAAAAATATTGTGATATGGTTTCAGCATCACAAATTTTTAGAGCTTTTCAGAACATTCTAAAAACTTCCAAGGCCTTCCCAAAATTTTCATAAGATTCCCAGGAGCTTCAAGTATGTGGGGCGAATAATTCTCGTTAGATTTACAAAGTGAAACCTTTCTTGCCTTCCAAATAGTGGACCTATAGTAAACTTGAATTTATTAGAAAAGGTATGAAAACTATAACCATGGAAAAATTCAAGCAGCAGTTTACCCACGAAGCATTTCTGGCCAATCAAGCACGGTTAGATTGCTTTTGAATTTCATTTTAATGGACTCTAGATCCGGTTAGGTTATTTCTAATGTTTTTACTACATTCAAGCAGGTTTGAGTTTGAGTTGTTTGAATTTTTTTTTCCTTGGATTTTCTTCATCACTATTTAAATGGACCAAATGTGACCACTATGATGTAAGGAATGGTGAAATAAAAACATGGTTTGTAGATCCTAGGCCCTACCTGCCAGTCTCCTGATATAGGGATCAGATCATGAAGACGAGCTTGATCCAACCATTGACTTAAACAAAATTTATAAGTAACTTTTCATTTGAGTGGATGGCGAGGCAGCTTCGGTGATGAGCAGAGGAGAGGAAGGTGTCACGTCGAGACGCTCTCGCAACGTCATTGAGCTTCGCACGGGAGAAGCCTTAGCCAGCGACGAGGAGGCCTGAGGGAGTATCGGCGTCGGGGTCGAGCAATGGAAAGGACGACTTCGACTCGAGCAGGATAAAGCCGACATCGGTGTCGTGCCGTGATTGGAGCGTTGAAGAGGAGGAAGTCGCAGAGGAGCTCTCGGGTGTGCAATTCAATGCTCGCGCACAAAGAAGAGGAGCTCTTGCGTAGGAGACGAGTGAGGATACAAAATAACGTAAAGAAGAGGAGCTGTCCAACGTGCAACCAAGCCGGGACATAGATTAGTCGGGCTCAAAGGAGAAAAATAGAAAGAGCGAATCACTTTTGCATTGTTCGACAGAGAAGGCAAAAAGTGTTTCTTTTTTATTGAAGTGATAATATATGTATATATATATATATATATATAAGAGAAAGTAAGCCATATTAGATTGAGTATATTTAAAATTTATTAATGAAAAAGTAATATTTTATTAAAATAATAAATTAATTAAATATCATATTTATGTTAGGTTTCTAATTTAAAAGAATCAACTTCAAGGATAAATTAATCGACATTAAAGTGAATACTCGAATTTTTAATCTATAATAATAATTTGTTTATTCTCAAATATTTTGTCGTTGATGATATTTGTGCATGTTTTATGAGATACTCTTTTCTTTATTGGTCATATCATTACGAATGTTATAGCTGCTTATTCTCATGCATTTGGTGCATGTTTTATATAGTGGGTTGAATTGAATGCGATGAATATATGAATGATATTTTTATGTTCATTGCTTCTATGTGCATTATTGAATGATGAAATCATCTCTTGATGGTACTAGTGAAAGAATATTAAGGTACACGTGCACATATATGGAAAAAAATATTGATATTGTTGTGTCTTAATTAATATAATTTTTAGACGTTGTTCTTGTGATGGTTGTACAGATATAAAATAATATTGATATGCCATTGAATAGTAAGGTCCTTTAAATAACATTAAATATTTTTTTTTGTTTTATTAAAAGCTTGACTCATATGCATATAACTTTCTTTTCTCTTGCATTATTATGGTTCTTAAATATGAGTATTCAGTGACTTGTTTAGCTCACTATTATTTTTAAACCAACTTTTCAGATAAATTTAAGTCTTTAAAAGATGAATGATAGAAGGAGAAATATTTATTGAAGACATGAACAGTTTATAACGCGGCAATTTTAATTATATTGCTTTTATTTAATTTGATTAGCGACTCTTTCATTTTTTTTATTGTATGCGAATATAAAAATTTAATTTCCATCGTCAGACTGTCTATTCCCGTCTTGGTTAATTCCAAGTCCCTGACCGGATCGTGACATTAATTATGTTTGGGATTCAAAAATGTTGGCCTTTGCATAGAATACTAAATCCTAATAAGGGGTTATTTACATACCTAACACTTGAAATATTGTTATTTACAAATCTAGCACCCTCTTTCATCCTTTTTTTAATTCACTCAAATATGAAAATTCATGATAAAACTCAACCCATATTTTTTAGTTTTATCAAATTGTCAATAATTTTATTGTGGTGCACATAAATACTTCGGTTTGATAGTCAAAAATATCACTCGGGTGCTAAATTTTGTAAATAGCAATGTTTTGAGTGCTATGTATGTAATTATCCTAAAAAGATATTGATGAGTTTTGAATTTGTTTTAGATAAGTTTTTTTTTTAAATTTAATGCTATATTATAATAAATAATTATTTTTTATTTTTAATGTTATTTAGTTATTTGATAAGAAGATTGTTTTTAGTATTGGTTTTCTTTAGGAATTATTTTCTTTTATTATAGAATCAATTTAAGATGGAAAGGTTCTATTTTTAAAATTAAATGAATTAATTCAGGATTGATAAGGTCTTCTTTTTTAAATAATTTATGTTATTCTTTTGTTTATCAATATGTTTCGAATTGTGCAATAAAATTTATTCTAGAATTCTCCGAATCCTCTTTCTTCGTTATAGTCTTTTCTCATCCTCTTTATTTCTCTAGAGTCGTCAATGGATGAGTAGTATAACAAACAACATTAAGTTCTCTTGTACCATAGCATATATTGCTTAGAATCGTAGTTGAAACTTATGGTTTTCATTTTATATCCCTGTTTTCTAACAGTGAATGATATACTTTGATGTCGGAACGAGTAGGGAAAATAGTGGAAAACACAAAAATAAACTTTCATTAATATTAATATAGGATTGCAATATGACTCAAACGGAAGTAATAACACAAACATCAATGACACAAGCAAACATTCCTAAATGTATTACAATGGGTGGTGGAGATTGGCGAGGTGGGTCGAGAAGGCTAGCGTGGGTGATGACGGTCACAGAGTGCTTGTGTAGGGACATCAAGTGGGAATTGTGTGAGTGGTCGACAACGGTAGTGGGGTAGTTCGGAGGAGCTTGAACAGAGTTAGGAAGGCGGGATAGCAACAGAGTTAGGAAGGCGGGATAGCAGTAGTAATCTGTAGGAAATGGGAATGGTTTGGTGTCAGGGTGACAGAGGGAGAGTTCGATAGTTGACGAGCGAAGAGGAGAGGGTTTGGTGAAGGTAGAACGATACAATCACCACCTCGGAGAAGGATACAACTGAGCACCACCATCTCCTCGGATACAACCCACAAAGGGAAAATGGACTCCACATAGGAGATCTGAAAAAACAATATGAACTGACTCCCAACATACCTAGGATAGCAATTTATAGGCTCTTTTTGGGCAAATGAAGCTTTGACACAAAGGAAGAGAGTGAAAAGCCTAGAGAAATCCAAAAAGCACTTCCTAGAACAGCAGATTTGTGATGCCACTAGATGAATCGCGCTAGATCCATCCAGTCTTCACGCGTGATCTCCCACTCTCCCGAAGCCTTGCTAGAAATCATGATTTCGATCCTGCTTTTGTGCCATCTCGCTTCTGCAATACTAGGCGGGCCGACCCCGCCTTCGAATTGCTCGAATGAGCTCCTACCGGGCGGTGTTTAGTGCTCGTAACTGGGCGACGTTCAAGCAACGTTCAGCGCTCGTAACCGGGGGATGTTCAGCCCCGAACCGAGCATTGTTTTAGCGCCCATAATCGGGCGTGGTTAAAAATTGTGTCATACTTAAAACGATATTATTTTAAAATTAAAATATTGGGCAGCGTCATAAGTTTTACTTTGCATGCTGATTCTCCACATAATAAGTGTTTGGGTCTTCAAGACTTATATTTAAGAGTAATTTTATTTTTCTCATTATCTAATGGAAAACTCGTCATCTTGGATTTGTGAATTTGATATTCAACTATGAAATTCTCTAGAAATATTTATATCATATTTATATATTTTGGACTTTAAGGCCATTTATAAAGAAAGTTTATTTTAAAATGAAGACTCTTGATACGATCACACTCGCAAAATGCAATAACGAGTTAAATCTATAGAATCAACCTTTTACTTATAAAGATAAAGTTTTTAAGGATTATAATTAGTTGGATTCTCAAAATAAATTCAAATCTGTATGACATAAATCTTTCTTTGCAGTTTAAGGCATTGAGATTGTTTTAATAACATGTTGAATGCGGCCCTCATTCCTCAACCCTCACCATTCAACCCTTGTCACTTGGCCCTCACCAATCAACCCTCGTCACTTGGCTCCTCTGGCTTAGGAGAGACGTGACCAAATGAAAGTGTACAAATGATAGAATACGAAATGCGGCGTCAACAAAGAATAACGTGCCTGAGATGATATATTTTATGTCCACGCCAAAATAAGATAAGAAAATAACCAGAAATTTCTAGATATCTAAATTTAATCATTATTGCTTCATATTTTCTGATAAAATTTTCTTATATAAAGGAGTAAGATTGAATGTAAAATGAAACTTCTTTCTCTATCAAGGGACAAATGTGAGAAAAGTTAATAAAATATTTTCTCCACTCTCTCCCTTTCTCTTTTATTTATTGCTCACTCTCCCCTCTTTCCTTTATGCTCTAATTTTTTGGGTGTGATTCAATGACAAACTTGGGTTCAATACTTTGGAAAGGTGATGTGAGCGTGGATCATGCTACAAATAAAAAGAGGAGCTTTACAAGGAGCACAAGATAGAGAAGTGATTAGTAACATGTAATGCGGTAAAGAGATTGTCCGAGAGGATATTCATTAGCTAGCCCTCGCCAGTCGTCCCTCACTGTTTGACCCTCGTTAGTCGGCCTTTATCACCCGACCACCCACACTCCAACTCCTGTACTTAGTTTCCCGCATTCAACCAAAAAAATGACTAATTCAAGAAAGTTCTCCCAATAACACTTTAGGGAAATGGTCTTGTCCAAGAAAAGATAAGCCACGATGGAGTGGAGACAAGCAATAAGAAAATTCTCTTAACAACGGGAAAATCTCTCATAACTCTCTTATTTTTGTTTCATTTGATTGTATTTATGCTTTTTCAACTTCTTTAGTGTGTTTTACTTGTTATGTAGAAAGTGTTTGCCACTAACACCCCCTCATAACAAGCTTTCAGTAAAAGGAAATGTCCTAAAGTTTTGGACCCTACTTGACTCAATAGCTATGTAATAGCCAATTTTTTGAAATAAAAAAAGCAGCTTTAAAATATATCCTAAATTTCACATCCCTCAGATTTTTCAATTACACTCATCTTGATATGTACTCATTAAGACCATATAAGTGGAAAATAAACCTTACCAAACAGTCATAGTAAAATTTTGTATTTCAATTATTTAAATAATTCTTTATTTCAACATAATTTAGGAAACGTGTATAAATAATCTTCAAACAAAATATTAAACTTCTAAAAACACTTAAATATGAATCCCAAAGTTTTATAATCACCATAAGCTGCACAATCAAGTTTATATAGGACATATCACTTGACTAATAATCCGCATGCTCCTGACCTCTCCCTAAAAATAATATTTTAGTATCTTGTAGGTTGTACACATAGTGAGATAAATATTTTTAAAATAAGGGTCAAATTTACAAGGAAAAAAATGATGTGAATGTTGGTTAGTGGTTAATATGAGTAATAACAATAATGCAAATAAGCTTTTTTAATATTTAAAAATACATAAAACATGATTAAAATACTATATGAAATACTGGTTAAAATTAATACAAATTACTACTAATAATTCTTTCATTCATTACTATACAAAATCATGTGTATTTTCACTTTTATTTTCGTTCTTATTTTGAACTTTTTTTTTCTCTTATGGATGTCATAATATATTCGTATAGAATTTCACTTTCATTTCATTAGGTTGTCATCCTGTCTGTCGACCATAACAACTACTAATAAAGGTTAGTTTTCCCAATGTTACATTAATCAATAATCTCCGATATTGCTCCAACCTTAATGCAAGAGTTTGATATTCAATCATTTCCTACTTCAAGGATTATCTCATTAGACTATTGTTTTTTTTTTTTTGCACAAGTTATCAGCATACTTTATCTATCATAAAATATAAGACATTCAATTGATCATTTTTAATTGCTATAATCATTTTCATGTGTTTATTGCGTAATTTGATTATACCTATTATAATCAATATTTACAATAGATATTTCATTTTTTAAAATATACTATGAAACTAGAAGTAATATATAATTATTTACATGAATTATAATTTGTAAACCAAATTAAATTTGCATATTACGCAAGAAGTTATAAATGCAAATGCATAGTAATAGATTTACTTATAAAAAATAACAAATTTAACCCTATAAAATTTGCTCCTTATTTTAGCAATTATAAAACTCACCTTAAGCATCAGGTTAGCCTCACGACAAGACTCTTCTCTAGCCTCACCTCTATTTCATCTCTTTACAAAAGTGGTTTAACAACAACTAATTTTGCCTAACTCGATGATTTACTTAAATCAATGAAAACTTAATACCAACAAAATATTAATTGGAGTTTTACCTTAATTCCAACAACTTAATAATTGGAGTTTTACTTCAAAACAACTCTTTTTCATATAAACCTTCCTTTCTTCTCCTATTCTTTCTACCATCCCATGGCCAAATAAAAATTGTGCTTAGTATTTGCTGCAATTCATAGAAATTGGATAGAAATAAAAGAGGTTATTTGGTTTATGGTAAATAAACATAGTTATTTATATATGTAATTACATCTTCCTTAATTGCCTCACTACCACAAGTACAAATTCTTCACAAAAGCATAAAAAAGTTTTCCCCTAAATGCCTCTTTAATAGAATTTTTAATTTCCTCCTACTGTTCACTGTAGAATAGGGGTATTAAAGGGTTTTATTAGTTTAAATGATATTAAAATTAAGTGTTACACTTACCTACACATATATACAATTATTTTACCTTAAACGAAGGGGATAAAATGAGGTCTATATATATCTTTGTGTGTGTGCGTGCGTGTGTTACTTCCACTTTAATGACCCCTTGAACCCAAAATCAGCTGTTACATGACTTGTCCAGTGGAAGGATTGATTTGCTACACCGCCTTAAGTGAAAAGTAATTTAAATTACGAAATAGAGTTAAATTTAATATATATTTACTTTAATTTAATAATTTCTTTTATAAAGTTAATAATGCTAATAATTTATAATACACTCTTATATGTTAAAATAATTAAAATGAAGCATAGAATTTTATAAATTACGTATGCGTGGCATATTGTAATACTTATTCATGGCATAGTGGTTGAGTAATCTTCTACCGTGAGGTCGTGGGTTCGAATTGCTCATATTGCCCTTTAGGCTCACATTTCCAAGAAAACAAAGCATCAAAAAGTAGCATACTAACACCAGCTGACAGTAAAATAAGCCAAATATGAGTAAAATGAATAGGTTCAAGATGCAATTTAATAGAGGACAACTTAGACAAGAAAGAGTGAGATGCTCAAGAAATAAATGGTATTTTAGAAGTAATATATTAAATGTTAATCATACCTATCATAATTTTTACAGATTCTTTGACTTTCTAAGATCTCAGAGCAAACACCCGTGCTGGTACTGCTATTGCATTTGCTATAGATAATTCTTCCTTCTCCTTCATTGTTGGTTTATTCATTACAATTTTTTCACTTTTAGGCTGTTCTATCCTCTGGAATCTTCTTTGTCCTTGGTCACTATGGATATTCCTTTGGCATTTTCTCTTTATATTATGTTGCTCCCCAAATAGCATCGTTTAAAATTTATCAAGCATTTTCTTCAATGAGCCTTCTCACGCGTAGCTTCAATTGGTAATATGCTGACATTCCTGCATATTTTGTAATTGCTTTGCACAAATACCCCGCGAAGTGGGATTAAGGCTTTGTTGTTGTTGTTATTGTTGTTTTGCACAAATACATTTCTGTTTTTTATTGAACTGACAATTTTCCTTGTTGTTAGTCGGCATTTTTATATTGTTATTCTCTAATTTCTATCTCACCACAGTTATTGATAGCGGAGTTAACTCAAACAATTATAGGAAAATAATGGAAGTGTAGAGGTAGTTGTCTTGTGTAGGAAGAAGGGTTGGGCTGCAGGGAGACAACAAGGTTGCTCTCTTTGGGGACAGAGATGGTTGCAGCAGTGACGGTGACGGTGACAACAACGGCAGCGGAGGTAAGGTTGCAGAGGTTGGGGAGACTCGGGCACCATCCATCGTCCGATGCTGCCCAAATGGGAAAACCTGGACGCTAACAGTTGTCTTGATAGAAATGCAATAAAAAACTTCCATCTAAACCCTTATACAATACATATATAGGAAATGACTAGGAAAGAATGAAATGAAAGGAGGAAGCTTACTAAAATTTGAAAGGAATTAAAATTAGAGTTACTGGATGTGGCTCTATACTGTTTGCGTGAGCCGACCTCTCATGCGGTTATGGGGTCGTGGGAAACTCTGCGTGGGTGCTGGACATTCACGTCAGTGCAGGAGATGCACTACGTCAGTTATAGCTTTGATAAATTTGAATTCTAGATTAACTAAAAAAAAATTACTTGGTACTTCGGGAAATTAAAAGCTGGTGTAATTTATCTCTCAACCCTCTTTAAAATATATGATATTTTTTTTACTTGGGGTAGTGATCAACAATAGAGTGTAACTCAAAAAGCATATAAATTTAGTTTTATATTATATTATTGACTTTAGATCCATAAAGATGGATTCACAAAACTCCCTTTTGCAAAAAGAGGAACTCGAGTTCATTTCAAGTAATTTTCAACTCAGATTTATATTCAAATTTCTCTAGGTGCTAGCTCCTTCATCAATGCTTTGCTTCTCCTTCCAGAATAAAGATAGCTAGAGATACTTATTTATCTTTATGACACTCCATGCTATTATGGATCTTCTCTATTCTAAATTTCCATTCATTTACAATTTCAGCGTCCATTCTTCTCCTAAACATAAGTGAATTTAAACTCTGAAATAACTATAGTATGTAGCAATTTTTACTCTAGCACTGTACTAGTACTTGATTTTGGTACTACATATGCGGCTGGTAAGGCTGGTTCTAAGGTCTGCAGTATTATTTATAGTATTATTTTCATCTATATTTATATTATATTTCTTATCATATCCATAGGATTTGATGCAACTAATATTTTTTTTTCCTTGTGTATTACCTTTCATTGGTTTAACCAACTCCAGTAAATCAGATGCCATAATGGTTAAGCTGACTGGCCATTTGTTCTCTCTTGCTCTTTTAGTTATATCGCTTGCAACTTTTTAAATTCATCATTATTATTTCACGTATAGTCTTACCCTAACAATTTCTTTTAATGCATTTATATCATATAATTATGCAATGCAAAGTTATGTGTTTGTTTTGCTACTCATTTAGAAAAACTTTACCCACTTTTATTCTATAGTATCCATATTACATTCAATTATTTTCTCTTGATGATACCAAATTTATTCAAGTGTATATTTGAAGTGTTAGAATTTAGTATAAATCAATGCACTAAATGTATCATCAAAACCTATTTTGGAAATATATTCATCAAACCAGAATTAGTAATAAAGTTAATCACTTGGGCGGCCCAGCAGTTCCCAAAATAATATTTAAATTTACAAACGTGCAATTATTAACATAAATCACTTATAATGCAGCATTCCATTTTTTTCATTTATTCCCTGACTACAGAGCTTCTACAAAGCATTATTGTTTAGTTACATGATATCAAAAAGATGACGAGAAGAGGAGGAAGAGGGCGGACGAATCCAAGCAAAAAGATAAAATTTTATTATGGATCATGTAATAGAACGATATGATGGATCAGGCTACCTTTTTTGAAAAAAAAAAGAAAAAAAAAGAAACTACAAATTCAAACGTCCAATAGAAAGATAACTAAAGAGCATTTTGATAGTCTGACCATTTCGTAGGCTTGTCAATCATGACCAAAAATTTCAGCGAAGGCATTTGGTATGACCAGTTCACTTATTTCTATCAGCAGAAGATTGCCTGCAAAAAAGTTCATCACGAGGAATATATTTTTATAGCGATGATCAAAAACTGCCTTTCTAGATATAGTCCTTTAACTCCCATAGTGTAATAGTCAGCTCTCTTGGGTTTTTATTCAACCGTTATTAGTGATAGGATCATAGAATTGAGCCACTTCTCTAATCCATCAAGGAAGGATGCTGTTGAATATGAACATGATGGCATATATGGCTTCATAAACTAATGCCTCCTGCAAAGTATTTTTGTGTTCCTGCAAATATATTGAGTCCATGAAATAAATTCGCTTGCAAGTTTAAAACATTTTTCCATTGGAGAGTCTGAGGGCCATCCAGGTGAACGGGATTGTAATGGGTAATGAACCAATAGTCTTGATTGTCCAATTGTTTTGGCCGCATCTAATGCTAATTACAAGATGTCACACACTCCATGACTTACCTGTTCGATAGTACTCTCCGAATTGTTTTACTCCCCTCATTTCAATTTAATAGTAGTTTCTCATTCTATTGGATCTCTGTAAATGGAAGGGCTAAGCTCATAGGATGGAAACATAAAAAACCATGTGAAGAAGTTGTCATTGGGTACTGTGACCCTCCAGAATTTTCTCATTTTTCTCAAGCCTGTTATCAATCTTAGTAATATCTTGAGGTTTGTATTTGCTTATAATGGCCCAAATGGCTTAAACTCATTATGTGGCATTCCCCATGATTGTGTCTAGCTAAATTTTCCTATAAATTGAATATAAAAGCGTAATTAAGAGAAATATAAAATCAATGGCTGATTTATAAAAACATATATCAGCTTGCTAAAAATCAACTCATGCTTCGCATTGACATCCACGAATATCCTAATGGGTCTGCGAAATTAATCTCATAGCTTAGCATCTAGAAGACTTTTTAGAGTTTTATATTGTTTAAATAATTTGTAATAAATATGGTGTGTTCCAGTTATATAACATATTTATTAGAGGGTATTTATTGACCCACCAAAAAATTAAAAAAAAAAAAGAAGTCACTCATCTTCCCATATTGTCAGTGCTCTGTTCTCCCATGCCTCGCCCATGTCCTTCTCTAGAGGTAGTGTGCCTATGCCCCTACACAACCCATCCCATTTTTCTCTTGCCGCACCTACCCAAATTCTCAATACCTCTTATGACAAAGAAGCGAGGGAATTGGGAAGAAGGAATTGATAGGTTTAGCTGCATGCAAAGAAGCGAGAAGCCAAATGGGAGCTTGCAGGGAAGGACATCAATGAGACTAGCAACATGTGAAGGTGAGGAGGTCTTGCCAAGAGTTTATTACAGAAGATATGGATGGGATTAGTGGCATGTGAAGGAGATAAAGAGTTCATAAGATGTGAGGATTTATGTTAGATACTGTTTGCATCTTACTGCCAGACAAACCCCTTCTAGCTGACCCTCCTTGACATTCTTTGTTTTTACTACTCTCTCTCTTTTTTTTGCCACTCTCTATCCTCACTCCCATTCTCTCCTTTTTTTCCCCTCAACTTCTCTCCTTCTTTCTAAATAGAACCAAAAAAAAACAAAAAGAAGAAGAAAACAAAAAAAAGAAGTGAAAAGAAACAAAAAATATACTGTGAGTGCGCCATCCGTCCTCAACAAGTTCATCATTGTCATAGCTGTGCCATAAGGCATAATGAAAAAGTGAACTGCTTGCCCTTACATTTAGTACGGATGCATATTATGTTCCAATGTGATAGGAAATTTTATTTTGCTTTAATATTTTCTTAGCGAGGGTGAAAACTTATACATGAATTTTTTGGTGTAATGGGGAGAAGACTCATATGTGCCTTCGTTAGCATAATGAGAGATGAAGATCTTGACTACAAAAAAAAAATGTACTTGTACTTGTCTTTTTAATGTGACACAAAAAATTTGCTATATATATATATATATATATTTGTACAAGTTTGAAACTTCATATATGCCCACTGACTAGCTTTAATTGAAAGCTAGTACACATGACCGTGAATTTGTATATTAGTTAGAAAGATTTACATACCACTTGCATATCTAATATCTAAACTTCAACTTTTACATACATGCTAACTTGACTATGCATGAAAAATTGTATTTTACTTTTTAAAAATTAAAATGTTGGTATTTTTTGATGTGATATGAAATATNTATATATATTTGTACAAGTTTGAAACTTCATATATGCCCACTGACTAGCTTTAATTGAAAGCTAGTACACATAGGACCGTGAATTTGTATATCAGTTAGAAAGATTTACATACCACTTANAAGTTCATCATTGTCATAGCTGTGCCATAAGGCATAATGAAAAAGTGAACTGCTTGCCCTTACATTTAGTACTGATGCATATTATGTTCCAATGTGATAGGAAATTTTATTTTGCTTTAATATTTTCTTAGTGAGGGTGAAAACTTATACATGAATTTTTTGGTGTAATGGGGAGAAGGCTCATACGTGCCTTCGTTAGCGTAACGAGAGATGAAGATCTTGACTACAAAAAAAATGTACTTGTACTTGTCTTTTTTAATGTGACACAAAAAATTTGCTATATATATATATATATATATATATTTGTACAAGTTTGAAACATCATATATGCCCACAGACTAGCTTTAATTGAAAGCTAGTACACATATGACCGTGCATTTGTATATTAGTCATACCACTCAATTCTCAAAGCATTTACATATCTTATATCTAAACTTCAACTTTTACATACATGCTACCTTGACTATGCATGAAAAGTTGTATTTTACTTTTTAAAAATTAAAATGTTGGTATTTTTGATATGATATGAAATAGTTTTGTGGTGTAAATGTAAAAAGTAAGGTTTAAGTGTTCATAATTAAATATATAGGAATTGGGTGGTATGTATATAAATGCCTCTAATAATTAGGACCTTAACTACATCACAAACATTGAATATAATATGGGCTTTGACGCCAATTCAAGTGGAAACCAAGTGTTGTTTTTTATTAAAATTAATACTAGTAAATTAATTTCTAAATACTAATACGCTCATATGTTTGTATGTATGTCTGTATGTGTGTGAGTGCATGCATACGTGGGAAAATAATGACAATAAAAATAAGTACGTAGATAATATGAGTAATTTCAATTATTCACATATTTATAATGATACATCTTAAGAACAAAGAATTATTATCCACTCTTTTGAAAATCCTAAAACCCTAGAAGCTATTGTATGATCCTGCTTGTACTTTTTGTTATGTTATAAACTAACAATTAATTGACATACATCTTCGCTTCAAATCTATATAATCTATTACATGGCACACCATGACAATCGTCAGAAAGATTTAATCAATTTGATCTTTTGTGGCCGAAAGTTGTGGACACCAACTTAAGCTGATTGATCAAGATCATATTGAAAAATTTAGTTACAAAATCTTAATTGCTAATTGGATGTCAATGATTGGAATATATATATATTATTATACAAACACTGATATTTAGGAATAGAGGAGATTTCCAAGAATATGGTTACCATAAGGGAATCATTTTAATGATTTATATAATGAAGGTATTATCTTAATTTATTAGAACTAAATGAAAATATGACACTAAATAGGACACAATGGAGAAAAAGGATTCATGTAGCCGACCCCACGTAGTGGGATTAAGGCTTTGTTGTTGTTGTATATAATGAAGGTATTAGAGAGGGTAGTGGGACTAACGCTGTGAAAAATCAATTTTTTATTTATTTTGATTTGTGCTTAGAATTCCATTGATTTTTCCTTTTCTTTTTGAACTCTATAAGAATGTTGATTTGATTTTCTTTTTCTTGAAAAATCATATGATTGTGCACCAAGTTAATTAAATTGGTATGCATTAAAGAGAAATCTGTACCTCAATAGTTTATTTATATCTTTGAACTTCACTGATGCAATAATGATTTGTGTTTAATTATTAAGTAGACTATGAAGGCCTATAAATAAATTCTATAAAATTATTAGTACTTGGTGTGCTGTAAAGATTAAATTGTTGTTCTATAAAGAATTCACTAGCAACAAAATTTTTTGTGCAAAACTGATAGTATTAATACGGATGTATGGTAAATCTAGGGAGGATGAAAAATTCCCCCTCGATTATCGAATGAATGAGTTTCATGACACAAACTTTACTGTTGCTTCACATAGGTGAAAAATCCTCCCTTATGTTACAAAGCCCTTCACTCTTATAAACTCTATTTATCTGCTAATCTCACCCAATTTTATGAACTCTACAGATTCCATTAGCTCCAACAATGCCAATATCTCCACTTGTGTTGAAGAGAATGTTGTGATTAATATGTGCTTGAGAGTCCAAGACAGTTGAGGCTTTTAAGGGTTTCTAATGCAACTGGATGATATAATCTATGAAAATCACATGAATCAGATTTTAAATTTGCATTTGTCATGGCTACCAAGTAAAAGCCCTTGTTTTTTTTTTAAAGGTAAACTTGACAATCAAGAAATCTTTCCCAAATGACATTCTTCTGATTATTAAATTAAAGAAATTCACCAAAAACATTGAAATCAAGAAAGCAAGCACTATTTGATTAGGATTCAAGCTAAAATAAGAAATTTTCTTGCTAAAATTATTCATGCTACAAACCCAATATCAAACTATGCAGACAAAGAAGAGATCATACATCACTAAACTTAAATTTCCAGGCATCACGCTGTTTTTGGGAGTTGATTCCCCGGAACTTGGTAGTTGCACTTGGTTTACACTCGAAGGAATCAACATCCAATTAAACAACACAAGATTGATGAAATTGAAAATCTTATCAAGTAATCAATTTTTTAAATACTTGTCTAAAATATCTTATTTATAACTATATATTTTTCCTAATTTAGATTGTTGTTATCATCTTTATTTTTCTGTTAAATTCGTGTCCACAAGAACTAATGCACATTCAAGCTCATAATTGAAGCATCAACTATGAAACAAGATGGGCAAGCAAGTCATTTGAAAAACCATGTTAGTTTCCATGAAGAGAAAAATTGTAGTTGAGCATGACACCTCCACTGTCATGACCCTGCCCTCAGCTTGAAATTAACCAAAGCGGGAACAGATGGTCGTACAGTTAAATGGTAGAATTAAATTTTCTATTATTCCATTTCAACCACTAACAGTTTAATATTCACATATTAATTGAAAAGATCCACTAAAAGAAACAATTAAATATTTACCTTTTCGGTTGCTAAACTCGCCTTTTGTACACATTGGTTCTTCTTCTATTCATTTAATTCTAAAACTCGAAACTAGAAAAAATATTTAAACAACATAATGAGTCATATAAAGATAAACCAGTGGAGCAATCACACTTCTAAACATCATAGCCCAAGAAAAAGAAGATAATAAGTATGTTGGTCTTTCATTTTTTACTATAAAAGATCTTATAATAATCTAATGTATGTATCGATGACATTTATTCAATGAAAATAACTAAAACTTTGATATGCATTAACTTTAACTTAATTCTTTAAGGATTAATCATTTAACTTTTATTTATTAACATTCACATATGCCTTAAGAGTACCGTTAAAATATAACACACCCCTGACTGATATCATTCGATCGACATAACAGTCGTGATCTAATTTACATGATTATCGATTAGGGAGCTTGAGCTTGATCAAGTGTTTGAGCGTTAGTTTGGATCGACAGCTGAGCTTTCCAGATTCTAATGATAAGCATGAACCAAGCTCACTTCGTGTTTGACAACTTATTGAGATTAAGTCGTAGGACGCTCTCCAGTTCCCTATATTATTGCCTACTTCATCATCTTATATCTTTTTAATGGGACCCTTCTCTATGTTGATTCGATATTCTCATATGATTTATAAAATGACCAGTTAAAAAGGCCGCAATTTTTCTGCTAATTGTTGAGTCATTGATAGCTCCAAACTACGTCTTTTGTCTACTTAGTGGTTTACTGAGGTATACAAGTTTCTCTTTCTATCCCACATCTTGGATATCAACTCGTGCTATTCAAGTTATTGGGGAATTGTTCTTTGCCAATTGAAGAAGTGAGGTAGAGCACACTATCTCATTTGCTNGATTGTTGTTATCATCCTTATTTTTCTGTTAAATTCGTGTCCACAAGAACTAATGCACATTCAAGCTCATAACTGAAGCATAAACTATGAAACAATATGGGCAAGCAAGTCATTTGAAAAACCATGTTAGTTTCCATGAAGAGAAAAATTGTAGCTGAGCATGACACCTCCAGTGTCATGACCCTGCCCTCAGCTTGAAATTAACCAAAGCGGGAACGGACGATCGTACTGTTAAATGGTGGAATTAATTTTTTTATTATTCTATTTCAACCACTAACAGTTTAATATTCACATATTAATTGAAAAGATCCACTAAAAGAAGCAATTTAAGTAACAATTAAATATTTACCTTTTCGGTTGATGAACTCGCCTTTTGTACACATTGGTTCTTCTTCTATTCATCTAATTCAAAAATTCGAAACTTGAAAAAATATTTAAACAACATAATGAGTCATATGAAGATAACTCAGTGGAGCAATCACACTTCTAAATGACATAACCCAAGAAAAAGAAGATAATAAGTGTGTTGGTCTTCATTTTTTACTATAGAAGATATTATAATAATTTAATGTATGTGTGGATGACTTTTATTAAATGAAAATAACTAAAACTTTGATATGCATTAACTTTAACTTTATTCTTTAAGGATTAATCATTTAACTTTTATTTATTAACATTCACATATGTCTTAGGAGTACCGTCAAAATATAACACACCCCAGACTGATATCATCAGATCGTCATAACAGTCGTGATCTAATTTACATGATTATCGATTAGCGAGCTTGAGCTTGATCAAGTGTTTGAGCGTTAGTTTGGATCGATAGCTGAGCTTTCCAGATCCTAATGACGAGCCTGAACCAAACTCACTTTGTGTTTGACAACTTATTGAGATTAAGTCGTAGGACACTTTCCAGTTCCCTATATTATTGCCTACTTCATCATCTTATATCTTTCTAATGAGACCCTTTTCTATGTTGATTCGATGTTCTCGTATGATCTATAAAATGACCAGTTAAAAAGGCCGCAATTTTTCTGCTAGTTGTTAAGTCATTGATAGCTCCAAACTACGTCTTTTGTCTACGTACTGGTTTTTACTGAGAGAGGTATACAAGTTTCTCTTTCTATCCCACATCTTGGATATCAACTCGTGCTATTCAAGTAATTGGGGAATTGTTCTTCTCCAATTGAAGAAGTGAGGTAGAGCACACTATCTCATTTGTTGACCATCTACTATCTAATTTAAAGTAGATTGTATTCATGAAATACAAAATGTTTTTGGACCATTTAATGAAAAAATTCTTATTTGAAAGAATTATTGTCTTTTTTAGTTTTAGCTTAGGATTTGTCATCTATAGGAAACCAAAATAAATCGAGAGTGTTTGAATTGTGTATGATATTTGAGATAATAATTCTTCATGTTATTTGAGATAATAATTCTTTCTTGAAAATCTTTATGTGAGATTTTTGGTTTCCTTTAGATAACAAATATCTAACATAAGTAAAGGGTGTTTGAGTGGTGTATTGATATTATGAATAAAGAAAATAATTACAAGCAATGCAAGCTTCTTATCTCTTTCTTTCTCTTCTCTATTACCGGTTCTTGGCTTACTTCTAAGAGAAGCACCAAAAAAAGTTCCATATTAGCACTAGCCAAATCGTACAATGCATTCTGAAAATGCAACCACTTAGCTCTTTCTGGTTACTATTAATTTATCTTAGAGAAAAAAGGGTCATTTACTTACATGCCACACAATAATTCTGTATTTACATATCTAAAATGTGAACTTTAGTATTTACTGTCATAACACCCATATCTTTAACATCACATCAAACATACTACTTTTATTCATAACTTTATAACATCGAGGTGTTATAAATGTGAATATCAAATTTTAGATATTAGATATGTAAATCTATAAGAATAGTGCGGTACATATGTAAATGTCCAAAATTAAAAGAAGAAGAAAATAAGGGTAATACATTTGATTACTCTATTTTCTTCGAGTCCAAGCAGAGCCTTCGAAACTTTCCTGCTGCTGAACCAGTCCTTCCATTTTTTTTTTTTTATAAATTTTCTTACCTCTTTTGAAATGATTCATTCTTAACATCTGAACATTTATTTTTCTTAACAAAAAATCTTCAGACTTGTTCATGCCATGCATGCACTTAATACAGGTACGTTTTGTCATCTAAAGTAGAGAACAAGCCGGATGACTACATCTTCATCTACTATCGTGGTAGAAATGACGCATGGGATGGCTATGGAGGAGCAGTTGTGTACACGAGGAGTCCACAACTCCCTGCAACCATAATACCCGAACTTGAAAATGCAGCAAAGAAAGTTGGAAGAGATTTCACCAAGTTCATCGCTACAGACAACACCTGTGGCCCAGAACCTCCTTTGGTGGAAAGACTGGAGAAAACTGTGGAGGAAGGTGAGAAAACCATTATTAGAGAAGTGGAGCTTATTGAAGATGAGGTTGTGAAGGTGGGCAAGACTGAGCTGACGCTGTTGGAAACACTGTTAGAGAGACTTGCTGAGGGATTCGAGGAATTCAAAAAAGATGTGGAGCTCTTCCGCAGAGGCCTGGGCCAGGAAGAAATGAAGCTTCTGAATGATCTCAAGATGGAAGCAAGCGAGCTGGAGAAGGTTTTCGGAAATTCGCTACCGTTGAGAAAGCTAAGATAACTGGTTTTGTGGTCTTAACACGAAGGTATTCATGACTCCATCTGCAAAATCCTTGTTGAATTCAATTTTGTTAAAATCTATGTTTGAAGCTTTGTAAAAGTAAAGCACCTCAATTTCTGTAAGGGGCCACTATAATTCTTTCTTCATGTTGAAAAATACTGATTAGGAGGAGCTGGAGCAAGAATCAAGCTTTTTTTCAAGGAAAAAAATTATGAATGGCTTCATCTACTGACAATTGTCATATTTATGTTTTTGGTTGGTAGAAGAGTGGATTAAGGACAAAAAAAAATAAAATATAAAATTAAGTTGTTAGATTTCAGTTTGCTGCCGCTTTTGCTGAGATCTGGTATTTAGCTTTATTTTCTACAGAAGAAACTTTCTTAAACCCAGCCAATCAGCGCAGTTGTTATACATCTTTTTAGTTATATAGCATAGAAATATGTTATTTTGGCCGACCATTTTATCTTTTTTAAATCATCATAAAGCAGATGTGTAAAAATCTTTTTTTTTTAAATTTTAATGGACTTAAAAAAAGTTAAAAGAAGGATAAAGATGGTTTGGTTTGGAGCAGGGAAGAATTGATGGCAATGAAGATAGATGTAGGATTTATATCTCTTTTAATTTAATCCNATTTCTTCATGTTGAAAAATACTGATTAGGAGGAGCTGGAGCAAGAATCAAGGTTTTTTTCAAGGAAAAAAATTATTGATAGCTTCATCTACTGACAATTGTTATATTTATGTATTTTGTCGGTAGAAGAGTGGATTAAGGACAATAAAAAAAAAAAAACTAAGTTGTTAGATTTCAGTTTGCTGCAGCTTTTGCTGAGACCTGGTATTTAACTTTATTTTCTACAGAAGAAACTTTCTTAAACCCAGCCAATCAGCGCATTTGTTATACATCTTTTTAGTTATATAGCATAGAAATATGTTATTTTGGCCGACTATTTTATCTTTTTTAAATCATCATAAAGCAGATATGTTAAAAATAATTTTTTTTTCAAATTTTAATTGACTTAAAAAAAGCTAAAGAAGGATAAAGATGGTTTGGTCTGGAGCAGGGAAGAATTGATGGCAATGAAGATAGATGCAGGATTTATATGTCTTTTAATGTAATTCTATAAAGTATTTTAATTAAGTGTTATTTTGTAGACATTAATTATTATGAGTTGAGACTAGTGATTGGAATTAGGAAGCGTAATCGGGTTATTATATTAAAGAATTTTGAGCTTTGCTCGAAGAATTAAGGTAAATTCTATAATTCTACTTGTATATCTTTTAATTTAAAAGATATGTAAATTCTTAAATTGTTCATTTTGAAAATATTAATAATAAACTGATAAAAGACTAGCAAGAAGGTAAATTGGATAATTAAGACAATAAAGATGTCTTTTAAAGATTAAGGTGAGTAATTATTCTTATAAATTACAGTAATATTTTTTGCTTCTAAATATATTCATGCTAACAATTTTTTTTTTCACTATTATGACTTATGTCAATGAAATTAAACTACATCTGATTCTTCATATCGTTAGTCATAAAATATGTATGTTAAAATCATTATATAATTGGTTGTATTATAACATTCTTAAGAAATAGGTCATTGCATTATAGTTTTCTAAGAAGATGCCACATTATTATATGAGATATAAATTCTAATATAGGTGCATAAATCGGTTCGGTTCATGACTTCTAGATTTAGTAAGAGTGCAATTATTCATTAGTAGATAAATGTAAAGTTTCTCATAAGAGAGGAATATATGAAGAATGAAATAATTTGTATATAAATGCTTGTATATGCATGTTAATAGGAAAAGTTCAACCCTTATGACAGAGGCAAAGGTCACTAATTTACCCGCACATGCATATATTATCCTACGACTCTAAACAATTATGATGTCATGATCCATAACCGTTGTGTCGACGAGAGAATATTAGTTAACAGCGAGTTGCCACATTTCACCTCAGATATACGCGTAAATTAGGTCATGAACCATTGTATCGATGAGATAATATGAGTTAGATGTATGTTAATTTATGTTTTTGACGGTGCTTCTAAGACAGGTATGAATGTTAAGAGTATAAAGTAAAAGAAGTTAAATATTAAAGCTTTAAAAATAAAGTTAAAGGTAATGCATATCAAATTTCAAGTTATTTCCATTCAATAAATATCATAAACACATGCATTAGATTATTATATGACTTTTTATGATGCAACATAAAAATCCAACATGCATAATACTTTCTTTTCATTGGGTTACTATAGTTTAATAGTGTGATTACTTCACTATATTATCTTAGATTACACATTATGTTTTAATATTTTTCATGTTTTAAGTTTCCAAAGAAGATGGATACTATGTGAGATAATATGTACAAAAGAAGTAGTTTAGCAAGCTAAAAGATAAAATTTTATTTTGTTAGTTAAATCACTTTTTTTAGTTACTCTTTCAATTAATTTGTGGATATTAAAATTTCAATGATAAAATTAAATTATAAAAAAAATAAATTTTATAATGCAAGTGTCAGTTCCCACCTTGATTAATCCCAAGTATCCCAAGTTCCGGTACTGAGACAAAGTATATAGTTGAAGGTATCAATTTTTACAAAATAAGAAATTGCAATATGGTGATTGACACAAACTACTAAATAAATTCACATTTAATATCATTGAAATAAAGCATCAGAGCACATTATATATATTGTGTACGAGAATATCATTGAAATCTTTGCTTTTATTAACTTTTAATACAAATATTTAACTCATGAGGGAAAGGCCAAACTGCATAGATAATATACTATTAAGGAAACTTTCTTCTATTTCTTTAATCAAGTTGCATGAATTTAATCACCATTTTCACCATTAGCAAGCTTAAAATTGAGTAACAGACTTAAACACGCAAAATCATTTTTGCTACGGCTGCTTTATCTTCCACAATTACCATCATTTCAACGAACGTAAGAACAAAAAAATTTAATAAAAAACATCAAAAGATGTCAAGGATATCGAGGATGAGGGCGTTGCAGAGAGGGCAAGAGCCCCTGCAGGTCCAGAGCTCCCGCGAGCACACCCTGCAAAACGTGTGCCCGCAAGGTATGAACGCCGCCCCTTTCCTCCGTACCATGCAGACGCAACACACCATCCGCTCATCCCCAACAGCCACGGATACAGTCTTCAGGTCCTCCTCCCCTCCATCCTCCTCAGCCATGGCCACAACTGCAACTCCGCCGTCGCTGCCGGATGCGCTTTCAACTGGATCCTCTCCTCCTTCCACGTCCGTCAGAGCCAGAAGCGTCATAAGAGAAACTCTCACCGCCTGCTCTTCTTCCACATCCGGCGGAGTTGCGATGGGCCCGCCAGGCTCAAGGGTAACAGCGCGCACCTCATCCTCCTCCTGGATGATGTCCAGCAACGTCCTGCCCTCGTGGTTCTCTGACTCCAAGATGGACGCTAGGGTTACGATGCCGTCGCTGTGGCTTCCAGCACCGGAAGCGTCGTCATCGTCATCGTCACGGACCTGGATGAGGTCACGGAGATTGTTTGGTTCCATCAACGAGAGCTGATCAAGGAGCGTCGTCCGTCTTCGCCTGATTTGGAACTCCGCCATGTTTCACTTCCCGAATCGAGATCCGATCAAAGCTAACATTTCCAACAAGATTCACCTTTGATCGCGAGTGTCGAAGCTAGAGTTCCCCTCATATTGCTGCAAGATTGACGCTGCGTAGCGTGATCTGTGCCAGTGCAATCGATCTCCGGCATAAGATTCCCTTTCGTACTGACNACTCCGCCATGTTTCACTTCCCGAATCGAGATCCGATCAAAGCTAACATTTCCAACAAGATTCACCTTTGATTGCGAGTGTCGAAGCTAGAGTTCCCCTCAAATTGCTGCAAGATTGACGCTGCGTCGCGTGATCTGTGCCAGTGCAATCGATCTCCGGCATAAGATTCCCTTTCGTACTGATGCCTTAAATTGCCGGCACGGCAAAAGGAAAGACCCCACACACGACGGGAGACAAAAGCGTAATATGTCCGATGACCTGGAGAAGAAGGGGGGGCCTAGGGTTTCGAGACTTTTCCTCGCGACCTTCTGTTGCGGAACAAAGAAAATGGAAGAGAGAAAGAGAGGACTTCCGTTGGATAATTTTAAAAGGANGAGACAAAAGCGTAATATGTCCGATGACCTGGAGAAGAAGGGGGGGCCTAGGGTTTCGAGACTTTTCCTCGCAACCTTCTGTTGCGGAACAGAGAAAATGGAAGAGAGAAAGAGAGAGGACTTCCGTTGGATAATTTTAAAATGACTTTTTTTTTTTGAATTTATTATTTTAAATTAATATTTGAAAAATAAATTATTTTTCAAAACCGATAAAATTGTCACGTCAGCGTCTGCAGTGATTTTATCACATCAACATTAAAATTTTTTTAATTATTTTAATTAAACAGAAATAGCTATAAATGATATATAATAAGGATTAATATGTGATTTGTCAAGAGGCAAAACTGCAATTAAGAAAATGCTTAGGGTACTGGTGGTTTGAAAATAACGGTTAGGATTATAATTAGTTTTCCCTACTCCCGCTCGCTTTTCCGTTTTATTAACCGTTAATTAAAACAGGTTCCTTCAGGAGACAAAAACAGTATTGCTTCCAGGCGGGCTTGTAAAATATAAAGACTTAATTCACGGACTCCTCGTGCCTGGAAAGTGGAAAGTTTCTCAGTTTTCTTTATAAGAAGTGTTTTCTATCAATTTCTTGAGCTAAAGAGTTTGAATTATTAGGCTATACAAGTTTTTCACTTCTCACTTAGGCCCCACTTGGGGCAGTGGCAGGGTTACGGCGCGGCTTGGAAACGTCGTCGGGGAGTTTGGATATTTAGACGCGGCGGCTTTTTACAAAAAGCAGAAGGAAAAACGGGCGTGGGCTCGACTCCGCAGTTTGCATCCTTTCGTATATCGTTGAAGGGGCTGCTCCTCTCATCACGACAAATTCGATCTCTAGCGCATCTTTACGTTCCTCTCCAGCGATCTTCTCTCTCGTAATACTTGCCCTAAACTCTCCTCTCTCATGTGATTCTCAGGGATAGTGTTGTCTCTCTCTTTGAGTTATCTCCTCCCTCTCCTTTATCTACTCTGTGGCTCTTTGTGAGTGCGGTGGTTTGTGAGTATGGCGATTACTTTGTGTTGTAGTTTCTTTATGTGGTGTTTCATCTGTGTGATGGTACTTCTGTCTTATAGTTTATCTGTGTCGTGGTTCCTCTATGTTGTTGTGTCTCTTCTCGTTGGGTAATCCTTACCTTAACTATGCTATTGTATTCGTTTTTTAGAAATGTGTAATTGACTGAGATTTTCGTGGTTTTTTTTTTGTATTGGTTCCTCTGTGTTGTACTTCTTCTTCGTGCTAGGTAAATTGTACCCTAACTTTTATGTGGCTTTAGATTTTGCAAAAGGCTTTATGCCGAAAAATTTGGTAGTTTTCTCTGCGTTGTGATTCCCCTTCTTGTTGGTTTGTGCTTGAGAATATTGGGACTTTTGATTTGGTAATTTNACCATTACACGTGTTAATTTTCCATTTGCTACCGCATGCAGAAAACATGCGGTGGTCGGACCGAATAATTTTCCCTCTTGGGGCAGTGGCAGGGTTACGGCACGGCTTGGAAACGTCGTCGGGGAGTTTGGATATTTAGACGCGGCGGCTTTTTACAAAAAGCAGAAGGAAAAAACAGGTGTTGGCTCGACTCCGCAGTTTGCATCCTTTCGTATATCGTTGAAGGGGCTGCTCCTCTCCTCACGACAAATTCGTTTTCTAGTGTATCTTTACGTTCCTCTCCAGCGATCTTCTCTCTCGTAATACTTGCCCTAAACTCTCCTCTCTCATGCGATTCTCAGGGATAGTGTTGTCTCTCTCTTTGAGTTATCTTCTCCCTCTCATTTATCTACTCTGTGGCTCTTTGTGAGTGCGGTGGTTTGTGAGTATGGAGGTTACTTTGTGTTGTAGTTTCTTTATGTGGTGTTTCATCTGTGTGATGGTACTTCTGTCTTATAGTTTATCTGTGTCGTGGTTCCTCTATGTTGTTGTGTCTCTTCTCGTTGGATAATCCTTACCTTAACTATGCTATTGTATTCGTTTTTTAGAAATGTGTTATTGATTGAGATTTTCGTGGTTTTTTTTTTTTTGGTATTGGTTCCTCTGTGTTGTACTTCTTTTTCGTGCTAGATAAATTGTACCCTAACTTTTATGTGGCTTTAGATTTTGCAAAAGGCTTTATGCCGAAAATTTTGGTAGTTTTCTCTGCGTGGTGATTCCCCTTCTTGTTGGTTTGTGCTTGAGAATATTGGGGCTTTTGATTTGGTAATTGCTTATGGTTAATTGATTTTGGTTAATGCATGAAGCCACCAACTGTGATATCTGACTTCTACTAAAAGCATCTCCCTTTTCTATCCTACAAATGCATACTAATTCCTTGTAAGAGGAAAGAGCAAGGAAAACTACTCACTACACATGGAGAAACAACGAGAACTTTTCATTGAACAAGACTTTGAAACCATACAAACAAAGTACTAGATTCAAAACAAAATACATTGAAAATACTTATTTTTCATGGAAATCAAACTCTCCTTGTATAGCAAAAGCAATCTCCTTACTATCCTCTCCAGGAACAAAGTAAAAAAAAAAACAAAAAGNACAACGAGAACTTTTCATTGAACAAGACTTTGAAACCATACAAACAAAGTACTAGATTCAAAACAAAATACAGTGAAAATACTTATTTCTGATAGAAATCAAACTCTCCTTGTATAGCAAAAGCAATCTCCTTACAATCCTCTCCAAGAACAAAGTAAAAAAAAAACAAAAAAAAATCTCTCACTCTCTCTCTTTCTCTCTCACCTTGTCGCCCCACTTAGGGCTCACGCGCAAGCCTTCTTCTTCTTCTCCAAGTCTTCTTTTTCTTCTTCCAATTAATTTTAAAGTCCAAGAGTCTCTTTAAAAACATTTTCAAGCCTTATTTATAATTTCCCAAAAGATTTTTATGTGTCTCTTAAAAAATGTCCAGATTCAATGAATCTTCCAAATTGTGCCTCAAGTGCCTCTTCAAAACTCCATATAACCGACCCAAATTCTTCTAGAAAGTCTCTTAATATTTCCAACAAATTTCCCAGGAGATGCATGAAGCAACGCTTCAAAAATCATCCAAATCCGATGTGTATTCTACAAGATATGTTGAAAACCGTTTTTGGCGCTTAAGTGCCGATTTTGGGCGCTTAAGCACCCTCCTCTCTGTTTGGTGGCACATTGTTTATTCGGAATTGTCTTTGTCTGGTGGCACATTAGTTTCTTCTCCAAGCCTCTCTGTCTATAAGAATTTAGCCATACCAGAGAAGGAATTTAAGAAAATGGTCGAGCATATTCGGGATGCGTTAGCCCAATCTAAGGGTGGTGCATTAGTTTTAAAAGGGAGACCTTACCCAAAAGAATTCGATGTCGTACCCTTCCCTGAGGGCTTTTTGTCCCCGAATTTTAAGATATTTGATGGAACTGAAAATCCCAGCCACATAACACGTTTTTGAGCCAATTGTGGCAACACAAGAGGTAACAAAGCCTTACTGTTCCAATAGTTTGTCAGCAGCCTGTCAGGGATTGCTTTCAATTGCTATGCTGATTTGCCCAACTNCCTGAGGGCTTTTTGTCCCCGAATTTTAAGATATTTGATGGAACTGAAAATCCCAGCCACATAACACGTTTTCGAGCCAGTTGTGGCAATACAAGAGGTAACAAAGCCTTACTCTTCCAATAGTTTGTCAGCAGCCTGTCATGGATTGCTTTCAATTGGTATGCCGATTTGCCCAACGGATCAGTTAAAACATTCACCGAGTTGGAACAATTATTTGTGAAAAGATTTACTGGAGCACAACATCATGTGTCTCTTTGTGATCTCATGATGGAAAAGTAAAAGCCCAACGAGACTTTAGTGGATTACATCTTGAGGTGGAGAAACCTTAGCATGAAATGTGAACCTCAGCTATAGGACTATCACGCAATTGAAATCTTACTCAAAACCATCCATGGGCCAGTATCTTTCATGCTTAAGGGAATCACCATTAAATCCTTTGAGATGCTACTCAGTAAAGCCAGCAGTTTCCAAGAAGAAATTAAACATATGGATTCTCATGAGAAATCCAAGACAACCAAAATATTTGAAAAAAAGTACGGAATAGTGGCAACTGTCGACAAAGGAAAACAAACAATGAAGATACATGCAGAAAATCTTCGGCAATCGTCATCACAGCACACTCGACAACAAACACAATAATATGGCCAGTCTAGCCAACAACCATCTCAGGGAGGATCATACCGACCAGAGAATAAGAAAATGACCATTGTAGAACATAGGAAAGTGGTATATTCCTTCAAAGATGAAGCCGTACCCAAAATGTTCAGAATTTTGATGAAGAAGCTTGAATTCAGATTACGAGATCCAAAGAAACCCGAAGAGGTCGACAAGAAAGATCAACCAAATTATTGCCCGTATCACAGATTATTAGGGCACACTATAGAAGATTATTTTGTCTTCAAGGATTGGCTCGAGAGAAACCTTGAAGAATGGAATATAACGATACCGAAAGAATATTTAAAAGAACCTGAAAAATTTTCCAAAAATATGATTTCGGATGAGCCAATCTCTCTGATTGACCCGTATACTGGAAAAGACGGATGGAGTACAGTCTGGAGCAAATCATCCAAAAAAATATTGAACCAGATTCCGAGCGCTTCAAAACAAGCCTCCGTTCAGAGTCATCAGCCTGTCAAGCCCGAGATGAAGATTTCACCATGAGATCCATCATCATCAAGGACAAAGAAGAAGAAGAACATCACCACGAAGACTGATAGCATGGGGGTAGGATAGGGGCTGTCTCTACTAGATTGGTTGTCTCGGATTCAGGGAAGAAAATCCTCGAACCCCTAACTTTGTATGATTATCTTTTTACCCCTCTGGGGTCTTATGAATATAAGAATTATGATTTCGGCTACGTTTTAACTATTTCTGGTGATAACGTAATCAATTATGACCAATCTAACTTTAATCTTGATTCCCGAAATGATCCTCGAATCGTACTTGAGTCTGATGAACTCGCTAACAAGATCGATGGAGACATCAACAATATCGCTTACGACAGCGTTGGGAGTGAGGAACCAATCCTCGAGTGTCACAGTGCACCGCTTGCCATCAAATTAGATCTTTCTGACAAAGAAGAAACACCGAAAGATTTGACAATGATATCTCAAGAAGAAGAAATTACATAAGTGAATTTAAGGAGCGAAAGAATATTACCCCCAAGAATAGCTCCAGCAGATAAATGAAAACAAATAGTAACTCGAGAAGAGCTACCTCTATCTCCACTAGTGGAAGAACAACCTAAACAAGAGAAAATTGGAGGATCATACAAAGTGGATTACAATGTGCTAGCTCATCTTAGGAAGTTGTCGACCAGATTAATCATCTATGACACTCTGATCCCATCGAAGGAGATGAGAGAGTTTTTTGTTACAGCTTTGCTTGACTTAGAGATTTGTTTAGCCTAGTTGGCCAGCACAAAATCAGATGAAGTTTGCTCGTTGAAAGAACAGTCTGGGGTAACCTTTACAAATGAAGATTTACTGCTCGGTACTACCGACCACAATCATCCACTCTACATCTCCGTTAATATTGGTAGATTTGTGTTGTCTAGAGTTTTAGTGGATCATGGAGCATCACTCAACTTGATGAGTCTACGGACATTAGCCTATTTAGACATTGAAGCCCAAGAGCTTACGACCGATAAAATGATGTTAAGAGGATTCAACCAAAAGGGAGAGAGAGCCCTTGGATTGATTACATTACTTACGAATGTTGGAGAACTAGTGACAACCGCTAAGTTTCATATCATCGATGCCGAGACCTCTTTCAACGCTCTACTTAGCCGACCATGGATTCACAAACACAACATGGTTCCATCGTCTCTACATCAGTGCATCAAGTACTACAAAGAAGGACAAGAACATTGCATCAAGGCAGTTTTACAACCGTTTTCAGTTCATGAAGTTGGTATTCATGAGGATGCCACCTACTATGCGTCTACAAAGAAAATTGTCTTCTCATGAATTTGTGACAAACAAAAGTCAAGATTTAGAAGAATCACAAAGAAAAATCCATTCAACTCCGCCTCAGCGATCTTCCACCACTCTTTTATGACAAATTGGTGAGGGTTCTTTTAGTTTGCGCACCCGAGGTCGAGGCCAGGGACGTGGATGAGGAAGGGCCAATTTAGTTGTTGAACGTAGTAGGACGACCATCAACATTGGTAATGAAGACAATTCTAAAGATGAAATATTGATAACAAAATAGAAGAAACCTCAGTACAAGATAACCTTAGAAGATACATAGCAGAAAGAATATGGGATGATGTATGATCGGATAAACCGCTATGTGAACACCATGACCCTTACTCCGATTCTCCCTTAAAAGCTCGAGATTTTAGAGGTCAAGGAAATCCGTAACGCTGGTTCAAAGCTGATCAAGTTTTATCGTGCTTCTTCCTCTACTAATCTTGAAAATAATGTAAATTTGGATGATGATCCTAATGAATTAATGGAATTGTCTTTTTGTTACTTTTTGCCTTGTGCACAAAAATTAATTCAACAGGGACATTTGCCAAAACAAATGCTCAAAGATAAATTACAACTTTTTGAAAAATTCTGGGATATTAAAAGTCGAACTCCCAACTCAAAAGAGGGTCTCGAATTTGGTACAGTCGGACCAATCGATGATTCAGAGTTTTGCATGGTTGTTACTAGTGAGTTAGGAGGGATTGCCTCGATATGGAGGATGAATCTACTGATCAGTTGATAGAAAATGCTCCGCCAAAATTTGAGGAGGAAATTAAATCAACTATTGATGAATTGAAGGAAATTAACCTCGGGACTGAAGAACAACCCCGACCTACATTTATAAGTTCTCTACTCAATGATGAAGAATCTTTAGAATTGATCAAACTGTTAACATAGTTTAAAGATTGCTTTGCATGGAGTTATGATGAAATGTCAGGACTGTCAGCAGAGGTTGCAGTTCATAAACTCAGGGTGGATAAAGATATGACCCCGGTAAAACAAGCTCCCAAAAGAATGCGCCTCGAAATAGAAGAGTAGGTCATAGCCGAAGTGAAGAAGTTAATAGACACTAACTTTATAAAAAAAGAGCAATAGCCCAAATGGTTAGCTAACATTGTGCCAGTTAAGAAGAAACATGGACAAATCCGTGTTTGTGTCAACTTCAGAGATTTAAATAAAGCATGTCCAAAAGACGAATTCTTNAAAGAATATGGGATGATGTATGATCGGATAAACCGCTATGTGAACACCATGACCCTTACTCCGATTCTCCCTCAAAAGCTCGAGATTTTAGAGGTCAAGGAAATCCGTAACTCTGGTTCAAAGCTGATCAAGTTTTATCGTGCTTCTTCCTCTACTAATCTTGAAAATCATGTAAATTTGGATGATGATCCTAATGAATTAATGGAATTGTCTTTTTGTTACTTTTTGCCTTGTGTAAAAAAATTAATTCAACAGGGACATTTGCCAAAATAAATGCTCAAAGATAAATTACAACTTTTTGAAAAATTCTGGGATATTAAAACTCAAATTCCCAACTCAAAAGAGGGTCTCAAATTTGGTACAGTCGGACCAATCGATGATTCAGAGTTTTGCATGGTTGTTACTAGTGAGTCAAGAGGGATTGCCTCGATATGGAGGATGAATCTACTGATCAGTTGATAGAAAATGCTCCGCCAAAATTTGAGGAGGAAATTAAATCAACTATTGATGAATTGAAGGAAATTAACCTCGGGACTGAAGAACAACCCCGACCTACATTTATAAGTTCTCTACTCAATGATGAAGAATCTTTAGAATTGATCAAACTGTTAACATAGTTTAAAGATTGCTTTGCATGGAGTTATGATGAAATGTCAGGACTGTCAGCAGAGGTTGCAGTTCATAAACTCAGGGTGGATAAAGATATGACCCCGGTAAAACAAGCTCCCAAAAGAATGCGCCTCGAAATAGAAGAGTAGGTCATAGCCGAAGTGAAGAAGTTAATAGACACTAACTTTATAAAAAAAGAGCAATAGCCCAAATGGTTAGCTAACATTGTGCCAGTTAAGAAGAAACATGGACAAATCCGTGTTTGTGTCAACTTCAGAGATTTAAATAAAGCATGTCCAAAAGACGAATTCTTGTTATCGATACCAGAAATAATGGTGGACATCGCTTCGACACATGAGATTTTCTCCTTCACGGACAGATCGTCGGGGTACAACCAAATCAAGATGGCTCCCAAGGATGCAGCACTCACAGCCTTCAAAACACCTATCAGGATTTTCTGCTCATAGTGATGCCATTTGGGTTGAAGAACGCTGGAGCAACATATCAACATGCAATGATGAAGATTTTTGATGATCTCATTCACAATCAAGTGAAATGCTACGTGGATGATTTGGTCATCAAGAGCAAGCGAAAAATAGACCATTTGTACAATTTGAGGATCGTGTTCAAAAGGTTACGACAATATGACCTTAAAATGAATCCCTTAAAGTGCGCCTTTGGCGTTACCTCTGGGAAGTTTCTAGGATTCGTTGTCTGTCATCGGGGAATCGAGATCAACCCAGATAAGATTAAAGCTATCTTGGAAATGCCTCCACCTAAAACCTTAAAGCAACTACGTTCCTTCCAAGGAAAGTTGGCATATCTGAGACGTTTTATTTATAATCTCTCAGGTAGGTGTCAGCCCTTCTCAGCATTAATTAAAAAGGATGCCAAATTCTTTTGGGAAGAGAAATGCCAGCGGGCCTTTAAGGACGTTAAGCAATATTTAATGACACCTCCTGTTTTGGCAGCCCCTATCCTAGGGAAACCTTTGATACTTTATACTGCGGCCTTAGACTAGCCCAAGTCAATGACAAGGGGAAAGAAAATGCACTCTACTACTTGAGTCGCCGCCTAGTATCGACGGATATAAGGTATCCACCTATTTAAGCATTGTCTAGCTTTGATTTTCGTTGCCCAAAAGCTTAGACATTACATGCTTTCTCATAAGATTACCCTAATCTCGAAAGTTAATCCGTTGTAATATTTGATGACCCGACCAACACTCTCCGGATGTCTAGCAAGATGGTCGATGATTTTATTGCAATTTGATATAATTTTTGTTCCCCTTCGTGCTATCAAGGGATAGATTTTAGCAGACTTCCTTGCTGCACACCCACTTCCAGCTTGGTCCCCTCTTAATGATTATTTAACAGACGAACAAGTATTACAAATAAAATTCTTCAGTGTGCAATGCTAGGAGATGTACTTTGACAGAGCTTCGTCAGAAAGAAAAAAAAGGATCAGGCACAGTTATACCAGGAAAAACAGGAATTGGTTTGATCTTTATCACGTCAGATAAGGGTATGCTGAGGTTCTCATACAAACTGACAGAGCCATGTACCAACAATGAAGAAGAATATGAAACGCTAATTACCAGGTTAGAGTTGTCAATCTCAATGGATATAACATATATTGCCATCTATGGCGACTCTCAGGTTGTCATCCAACAAGTCAACGGACAATACAAGATTTTAAAGCCAAGACGAGCAGAATACCACCTGTACACCATGAAGCTACTGGAATAGATCCCCAACGTGACTTTCTACCAGATTCTTAGGGGAGATAATTCCCATTCTGACGCTCTAGCAAAACTTTCTAAGGAGCTGGTATGTCCCCCGGAGGATTCCTTTGATATCACAGTACAAGGAAGACAAGTTTTGTCTCAAGTTGACCTCGATAATCTACACAAGCTTGGAAAAGAAAAATAAATGATGATTGCGGTTGCAGGCATCAACGAAGATTGGCATAAACCATTGATAGAATATTTACAAATTGGAAAGTTATCAGAGGATAAGTCTGAAGCACATCACATTACAAAAAGAGCTATGTCTTACGCTCTAGTGGGTGACGTCCTCTACAGAAGATCATTCAACCAGATGTAGCTACGATGTTTAAGCAAAATAGAAGCACAAAATATTGTTAAAGAAGTACATGCCAGATTGTGTGGCGCTTACCAGTCAGAGCTGAAGATGAAAATGAAGATCAAGAGACTCAGATATTATTGGCCAGCAATAATGTATGACTGCATGAATACAGCCAGAAGATATCACCAGTGTCAAGTGCATGGAGTGGTCTTGCACCAACCTTCGAATGTGCTACACCTAACCGTCATCTCGTGGTCGTTTGAGTGTTGGGGCACAAATATAATAGGTCCAATAGACCCTCCATCTTCTAAAGGATACAGATTCATACTCACCGCTACAGATTATTTCTCCAAATGGGCAGAGGCAGTACCGTTATGAAAGGTTACGACACAACACGTCCTTTAATTCTTCAAAAGCCAAATTGTCTACCATTTTGGAGTACCACGAAGAATAATTTTTGATAATGGGTCAGCCTTTAAAAGTACCAAAATCAACAATTTTGTCAAACGGTATGGGATAGGTTGGAGATATTCTACAATTTACTATCTTATGGCAAATGGCCTGGCTGAGGCCTTCAACAAGACATTAGTATAGATTTTAAAAAAACACTTGATGAAAACAAAATAGATTGGCACAACAAATTATTAGAAGCCTTGTGGGCCTACCGGACGACGTTCAGGACTCCCACTCAGTGCACACCCTACATGCATGTGTACGGGTTCGAGGCCGTACTACCATTAGAAGTTTAGACGCTATCACTCAAAGTCACTGTCGCCAACCAATTTACAACAAAATAAAGTGCAAAACTCAGACTTGTAGAACTAGAGAGTCTTGAGAAAAAAATGACTACAAGCACAACAACATTTCTAGCATTACCAAATGAAGATGGTACAAGCTCATGACAAATTAGTCTGCCTAAGAACATTCAAAGTTGGTGACCTTGTCCTAGTGCTCAAAAGACCCATTACTGCACGTCGCAAGATAGGTAGAAAATTCGAGCCAACTTGGGAGGGACCATTTATCATAGAAAGGGTCTACGCTGGAGGAGCCTGCTAGCTAGTGGATTTCCGTGGTGAAAGACTCATGCTGCCAATCAATGGACGATACCTGAAGACATACTACGCAACCTGACATTGCTTGACATCGCTTGATTTGAAATTTTGAAATTTTGATTGTTCAAGGTTATCTTTTTGGCCAAACTTCTGTGACCGGGTCCAAAAAATTTTGTGATAAAATTAACCTCAATATAATGAAAATTTTTGAAATTACACATTTTGATTTACTCCTTTCTACCTTTAAATTTGATATTCTACTAAATTGAACAAAATACAAACATAAATAAATAATTTTCTCACCAACATAAACTAAAATTTTCTTTAATAAACACTTTATTTTGTTCTTGTTCACGATAAGTTTCAGGTCATTGATATTTTTCCTATCGTCTCCAGAGAAATGTAAGGCCAGAGGCTGATCTTTGCTTTTAAAGATGGCTGGAACCTCGCCCTCAACGTGGAAAGGGCGCCGCAGCGTGGCACCATAGAATTTAACATGAACTTCAGTCAAGTCTACATGAACTATGAGGGTCCTCTAATGGACATGGTTAACCGTCAAGAAAAAGAAGGGCTACCATCACTGCTAAGGTTTGGCACCAGAAATAGTTCCTCACTGAAGGGGGAAAATGTTATAATATAATATGACCCAATGGAGGAGACTAGTCGCCTACCTTCTATGATAGCTACACCAACCAGGGGCCTAGTCGTTGCCAATGATAAAAAACTGTCAGATGCACCGCTACAGAGAACTCATCACAGGAACGCTAACCACTGAAAGCATAAGGCTTTCTTACGTGAAGAGAGAAGGTGCCAGAAGGAGGCGGAAAATTTGCTCACCCCTATTCCTGAGGGGAACGTATATCATCTAGGCATGAGAGAGACCTCTTCCAGTTTGCCTGCTACAAATGATGAGTCTGGATTTGTTACAGAGCCGGAGATACCACCAATTTCAGATGTTCTTTGTACGGGTTGCCCGACATGCAACATCGAGATACCTGCACGTACATTAGCTACATGAGCATTTGTGGAGTGCCCGAACTGCAGTGTCCTCCACCTTAAGTACTACAGTACTTCAGAGGAGTACGTATCCTTTGATGATGAATTTCAGACCATAGATTACCTGATGAATGCAGAATCATATGTCCTATGGAGTACAGGGCCATATATCCCATTAGACGCAGAGTCATACATTTTGCTGCAGGCAGAGACAACACCATCCTGGATTCTCGTCGACGTGGAAATAAGGGAACATCCTAGATAGCTGCCAATCATCGGTACGACAAAATACTATAAAACGAGTAAAGTAAACAAAATGTAATTTGAATTTTATGAAGAAGTTCAAGGAAGGTTCATTAGTATACTAGAAGGATTGGAGCTATATACCAAGGTCTTCTCCGAAAGTGATGAAAAAAGTATTCTTGACTGAATCTTTGATCTGAGAGATAGAGGTTGAGAAGGACTCCTGATGGAAAGAACCTATTTCAAGACACAAAAATGGATGCGTGGAAAGGGCAGGATCACCATACAGTGTGGCTGCTGTTACAACTTCACTAACGATAGACAAGGAAATCCTCTTAGGATTTTGAAACATGATCAGATGGATCCGCTACCCCCCATGATAAAGTTGATGATTAAGAGAATGGTCCGAAGGAGCATACTGCTAGCTGACTGTATTACTAACACTTGTATTATCAACATATATGATGAAGGCAACTGCATACCCCGACAAATTAACCATCATGATTTTGTGAGATCTTTCTGCACAGTCTCTTTCATGAGCAAGAGCAACATTCTGTTTAAAAAAGAAATTGATATCATTTGCCCAGGTGAGTTCAGAGGAGCCATGGAGATTCTGCTACCAGTGGGTTCAGTGCTTGTTCTTAAAGGAAACAGAGCAAACATCGCCAAACACTACATTCTAGGGGAGCGACACCGTAGGGTGTCCTTGACCTTCCAGAGGATGGATGATAGCAAAATGCCATATGGATTCCAACCAGACCCGGAACTGGAAGAACTACTACCTTACGAGCTATGAGAGGGTTTCACCTCTAAGCACATACAAAAGGAACTCTTGTTCTGGAGCATGGCTTAGTAGGTCTGCTCGATCAAGAGCTTGCCCTATTAGAGACAAACACTCAGAGGATTTGTTTTTACTGCATCTTGTCACAACAGATATGATATATATTAGACATGCTCAGCCTATGAAATGTACTCAGCATAAGATATTTTTGGATGTACTTTGATGCAGTCATGCATAATTGTACTTTTTGAGGCTTTAGCCTGCACTCAATCTGTAACACTTATTGAAGCATATTAATGAAATCTCTTTCAGGATTTTGTCTATTTATTAAATTGCCTTTTTTTGCAACGGATAAAAGCCACAGAGCCATACTTTGGTTCAGACTACAATTAACAAAGAACAAAACAACCAAAAAAATTATGATGATAATAAAATTCAATAATATAAAAAAAACTCTCTTTTGAAAAAATCATCAACCAACTAAAATTAAATTTTGAAAACATATTTTGATGATTAAATGTGATAAAAATAACAAGAAAAGAAAATAAATCTGTTGAGTTGATTCTCTCAATTTCGAGGTCTCTTACTCTTTGCTCGCGTAACACGACTATCCTTGTCTGCACTAATTCTCTTCATATCCTTGCGAAATTCCACATTCTGCATAAAACCTTACAAAAGTTTACACATCTTCCTCCNAACACGACTATCCTTGTCTGCACTAATTCTCTTCATATCCTTGCGGAATTCCACATTCTGCATAAAACCTTACAAAAGCTTACACATCTTCCTCCACAATGTTAATCTTTTTGTATGTGACCAAAGGAAAATATGTTGAGATTTTCATACCTATTTTATACTCTTTTTGATAATATTGCACTTTAAAGAAATGTATTTTTGATATTTTGTTACAGGAATGATAAATTATGGTCATGGGAGCAAAAAGATGAAAAAAGGAGCAAATTTGGAGTGAAAAGGACCAAAATGTGAAGATTTGAACTAGGGCGCCGACGGTGAGCCCAACGGCGCCGACGGCGAGATTTTCCTGAG